>JANAVB010036217.1:1198889-1248889 GCA_029216955.1 Iris pallida
CATGCTTTAAAAACATTAAAAATCTTCGATACGACGTGCGTTCCGCCAATCCGGGCGATGTGGTCGCGAACCGAAAGCGTCGAAAGCTGCGTAACGGTTTCGTGGTCGTGTGGGCTTTGACGGAATTCAAATTGGTTGCGTGTGCGCGACGAATTTGATGCGTATCCGTCGAAATTCACCGTATCAGCCTATGTGCAAATTTCTCAATTACTTTGTACACGCTCGTCAAATCGAGAGGAAACTTACGCCAATAGGACCGTATCATTTTTCTGGTCCTTATGCCAAGTTTGGTCCAATTCGAAGACAATTGATTGGATCGCCATTTTGCGGGCCCTACGGTCCGACTCAACGGGCGATTTTGTGCACGGCCCGCCGGAATCCAACTCTGGACATACGGTTGGGTTCGTATCGGAAAACTGGATATGTAGACATGTAGTTTGACAACTTCAGAGATCGGTGACTCTGGCACATTTTTTGGTGCAAAACGGGTCCAACGGCGGACACCATTTTGGCCCAAAATTACTGTTTTGCCCCTGTGTCCAGAATTGGACTTAAGGACAGGTGATCCTAGCTAATTTGACTATTCTAAGAATATTGGTAATATTTATTTCAGCTTTCAGGGACAGTTGTACGAGTTTTGACTATTGTGGCATTCTGAGTGGTTCAGATTATCGGTTACACCAGCACAGGACCACAGGCGAGTACAGTTTATTTTCTGTATTTCGATATTGATCTTTACTATATTTCATTGATTGGCCATTGGTTATGTGATTTTTATATTCTATTATAAATTATTGAGTCGGGAATGAGAAGTACCAAGGATGTGTGATCCGACCGTAGACAGTATTTATTTTCATGCAGTAGACCTCGTAGACAGTGTTTATTTTTCTGCAGTAGACCTCGTAGACAGTGTTTATTTTTCTGCAGTAGACCTCGTAGACAGTGCTTATTTTTCTGCAAGTAGACCTCGTAGACAGTGTTTATTTTCATGCAGTAGACCTCGTAGACAGTGTTTATTTTTCTGCAGTAGACCTCGTAGACAGTGTTTATTTTTCTGCAGTAGACCTCGTAGATAGTGCTTATTTTTTATGCAAGTAGACCTCATAGACAGTGCTTATTTTTCATACAAGTAGACCTCGTAGACCGTACGGTGTAGTGTCCCAGACTGATCACATATCAAAGGTACTTCTAACAGTTGGGGAAAGTATTTTGTGTCTATTTATTTGCTATTGGTTTTCCGTATTTCCTGTTTATTTTTAAAGACATGTAATTGATGTCTAACCTCTGTTGTATAGTCATTTTCTTTATTTGAAATTGCATTCAGTGAATTGTGCTCGTTCCATTCCTGACTGGGAAACCAATATTTTTTAGGTTAGCCGTGGATTCACTTAGCATGGGGAGTTCGGGTGTAAACGCAGACGAAAAGCCTAGAGACTAGCTAGATAGATGAGTTGTAGTCATTCCAATATTTGTACGGGTTATACTTTCTGTAAATATAAAACTTATGAATATTATAAATTAAATTAATTTTGTGAATGAGCATTATTTGTGATTGTGATCTTCATGGCCGTGACAGCGTTCTACCGTCGACACTGCGGCGTAGGCTGACTTGGACACGTCTCGTATCCGTTTTAAAAAAATGGGTGCGGGTCGTGACAAGCTTTTGTGGTGGCCCACGCAGGTCCGTTTTCGCAAAACATGCGAACTCGTGATAGTACTTAAGTTAGTCGTACTATTGCGAGCCTGCGACTAGGAAATACTCATTCACGAATCTGGAATTAATTTAAATTAAGAGAATGACTAGACTAGGAGTCCCTTATACATATTTATCGATGGGTAGTCTAGGCCATGCAATTTAGATGGGGAGTTATTAATCTGGATGGTTTGTCAGATCCCCATAGGTACACTAATTCCTCTTGATATGACGATAGGATTCAATGTGGATAGATTATCCACTTGGTGAGGCAGGGCTTCCTAGAATTAATGATCTAACCTTGATAAATTGTATAATTCCTTCTCATTTCCTCTTTAGATATCATCCTCATATCTTAGTCCGGATTGCCTATTCAGTTCCTATTTTGCCCTAAGAATTATTATTTTGTAGGTTATCCATATACGGGCCTCGAGTTAGTTTGATTCATGTTTTCCTCAAAGGCTTAAATACACATGGAATATTAGAATGTTTGTAGTTCTTTGTCTTCAGTTATTTCCTCCATGTTCATCTTTTATTCTGAGGATTATGACTGATAGATACTTACGCTTTATTTCATAGTCAACTTGTTGAACCTCTAGAAACTCATGAATGGTTGCAGATATAGTTAAAGGAATGATAGTTAACTCATAATAGCAGGACAGCAGTGCACTGCCGCCATTTAATTGAATTATAAATACTATAGATTCACTGCAGCCAGCAGCGCACTGGGAAGACACGAACCCTAGAGTTGAAATTAGATTAGAAAAATATCGGTTATAGAATATTGCTAAAACTATGGCTAGTGGTCCTCTTTGACCGTAGTTACCCTGGAGGTGAGATAAGGTAGAGTATCTGATAGCATATCACACTTGAATCACGGAACCAAGAGTTTACCATCGCCCGAGTATACGGACGAGGCATAATTCTCGGTGAAATGACTTCAGACATAATTACCAGTTAGCATACTATAGAGGATAAGACAATGCCATGTATGTCCCATAAGAACCAAAGCCAATATTAGTGGAAGTTTTGTAAGTTGGGTAGCACGTCTTCCGATCTAGCATTCCGTGGTCCTTGTAACCTATTGACGAGGAAATTGATTGACGCTAATAGGTTTACTTGGAATATAGAATATAGAAGTCCATAACCCATTAGTCGACCAAGTCCTTGTGGATAAGAAGATAGTAGGAAGACTGTATAAGCAAGAACACTGGGTAAGGTTTGATTCTCACAAAACTCGAACTACTTGTGCCTCCTTTCAAAATTTTGTATACTTGTATTTTGACTATCTTAACCAATACTGCTATTACAGCCTAGTTTTGCAAGCTCACTCTATTCTCGAGCTTGATTCAAGACATATGTTTAGTGGGGACGCATACTAATATATTGTCTAATCAGAATCGAGGTATTACGGTCTGATCAACCGTAGTGCACTTGGTTCGCTCTCCCTCTGATTAACCTACGTAGATTGAGAAGTAGATGTCTCTAGGATCTCATCCGCGACTGCATTGACAATTTCTCTTGAATTATATATTCGCCTTTGAATCACGAAATTGTATTCAGTGACGTCCCCCTTGAACTCTTTATTATTTTGTCTTCTACTGATTTGGAAAGACGAAAGCTCGAAATTGGTAGAGAGATACAGAGTATCCCCATGGCTACGATAGTTGTATATACAAGTGTAAGCTATCATCGGCCAGCCATGCGATTGGGTTATTCGTTCTCCTCTCGACCCTCAAATTACTATTGGAACCCTCTGGCCATCTGAAATTGAGAATGATTAGGGTTTTACCCTTGGTCAAAATGCCAACCTAGGGGACTACCTATGCTCAGGAGACCAATTGTTGTGAGCCTCAAATTATTTGGTTGAAGCTCGCTTTAACTAGAAGCCTTGTAACAATATTCTGGCAGGTTTTGACACCAATAGAAATTCACGACTCAGTTGTTAGAAATCTTGTGCCTTAGAGTTGGTTATCCCGTCGATAACTCTAGTATACTATAGACGAGTAGATCATCCTATTTTATCGACCATGTGTCATTATATACACTCGTTGTCCATTTATTGAGGAACGATCCTTGACTTGACTTATATCTACCATATTCCGATATGCCGTGCCTTATTCCCTATTAACAAAGAGTCGAGGTACAGAATTCGGACTTTGGGAACCCTCTAACCTCAATATTCCTAAGACTATGTCCTATTTCTAAGGTGGGTAGACTATAAGCCTTCTAAAATTTTTGGATATACGAGGATTACCGATTGATTAGAATAATTTTTTATTAGGATGATAATTAGTGTCTCATGGACTCCCACTTTCCATTAGATCATTGTCACCGGTCGTGTCATTAATATTCGGAGCACAAGACCAGTTGTTACCTTCCAACAAATTTTATATGCAAGTTCTAGACGAGTCCACCTTCATCTAGGTATATTATGTCCCACTCAAACCCGTCCCCTTGTACTCTATTTTTATGGTACAACTTTCAGGTAAAAAGGACTAGCTATAACCATTACTATAATACCCGTATACTTCCCAACTTCCATTAGAGCCTCAACTTCGACTCATTTCATTCGATCCAATATATAGTTGTATTCTACTCGAAGCCCACTACGCACATGTCACTAGTGTGCTACTTAATTGTGTCTTTTCATACTACTTAAACACAAAGGACACTGAAGGCACACTTTTGGGCTTTAGGAACCTAGCTAACCAACCCGACTGGCAACTAGCTCAACCACTTGGATCGAAATCTATTCTAGGTTACCCTAACCTAGTAGAAATAGTTTTATCATAGGGATCTTGTCCAGTCCATATAGATTGAAGTCCAAGGTTCATCCAACCGACGATTGATGCCCAATTAGGGAACCCATTAAGATCCAGTAAAACCCATCCATGCATACCACCATATTTGGACTATAAAACTGAACTTTCTGAAATAGGTACCTATACCCATTATGTTGTCTCCTCTTCTTAGAATGTGAGGTCATTCGTAACCCTTATTCCATCTACCAGGAAGTCGCGATACGATCGTGTATTACATTTTATCCCTTGCTCGTATGTTTAAATAACCACGGGAAAGATCACCATCTTGATTTCTTAAATTTTGTTCCATTATGGAACCTTGTTTAGAATTTCGAGAATAAAATTTTTGTATTACACGGATTGCAAGCCCCTCTAAGAAATGAAGATTTCTTTGAGTTAACAAGTGACTGGACTAGAGTAGCCGATCTAGCAAATAGGTCAATGGCTCATAAACTTTCTTTCTATCTGTACCTTGGGTACTCTCTATCGCTATGGAAACTTCATATTCGCTCTCGATTATTTTTCCTTATCTTCCTGTCCTTCCTATTGTATAGTGACGAATGGTCAGGTTTATTAGAATTTACCAATATTTCTTATCTACTTGTGTAAATTATTGCTTGTTAGATTTTGGGTTATTTCATAGATAGGAGCATATTATAAAGTTTAGTGACATAGCTTTGAGGGAGTAGTGTGTCCAAAGGTGGGTAGAAGTCCTTGGAGTTTCGTAGTTACAAAATGGCTAGGAGGAGGATATAAACTGTTTTTGAGGAATTAAAATTCGAGGAGATTAAGGTAATGGTAGATTTTTTTGTTGAATTTAAGGAATAGTTATGAATTAGAATTTCGAGGACGAAATTATTTTAAGGTGGATAGATTTGTAACCCCTCTTCCCGAAATTTTTATAATATATTTTATTTATTTAAATTAAATGGTGATTTTTAGATTTTATAAATAATTATTTAGTTAATTATTACGGTAGATGACTTTAGCCATGGTGGAGTTTTGGAGTATACGGTGACTAGAAATCGTGGCGGATAGCGCAATGATGTGCTTTGACCAGTGTATTCGCCCTGGTAAGGAAGGCCGAGCCATAGAACTGTTCAAACTAGAAAAACCAGGCCAAGTTGCAACTTAACCCTTGCCGAAGTTTTATTTATCTATTAATTATATTATTAAGTTTAGGAAAACCGATTATACCTTTTTAGTCTAGACTGGACCTGAACTGAGCCCAAGCCCATGTAGTCATGCGGGATGTTCAATGACATTCGTGTTGACGTATTTTGGTATGAGTGTCTGTGGTATTCCGTTTAATTATTTAATGAATATTTTCTAATATTCGTAATTAAATATTATAATTATCATTATTAGTTGATATTCGATAATATTGGCATAAAATAGGTCCGTGTACATATTGAAATTTTTTAGACCACACAAGTTGTATATATATATATATATATATATATATATATATATATATATATATATATATATATATATATATATATACACCAATATTGTTTTATTGAATTTTGTTATACTTATTATTATTTTATTGAGGTTATTATATATATAATATTATTTATTGGTTATACTAATTTTGTCATTAAATATTATTATATATAGTCATATAAATATATATAGTGATATATTATATAGACATATATATATATATATATATATATATATATATATATATATATATATATATATATATATAGTGATATGTATAATAGAAAAATATATAGTGATATATTATAATAGAAATATATATAGTGATATATTATATAGATATATATATGTTAGAAATATATACAGTGATATATATATATATATATATATATATATATATATATATATATATATATATATATATATATATATATAGGATTATAGCTAATGCCAACCACAAAAGGAAAAGGAATCAGCAAGGGAACAGTTGGACTCAAACCCAACCCGAGTAATCCAGGACTCAGCCGACCGGAAAGGCCTTAGTTCAAGAACTACATTTACTAGCTAGCAGCTCTGGGCCCAAGCAACCCGAGCCGATTCCTCATCCGAGCGCTAAGCACCCTCCTCGACTTTGTTCGACCACGTAGTAGGTATTTATAGATCGAGAGAGAGGAGACCGTAGGAAACCCTAACGCCGCCAACCTAGCCGCGGCCCATCCCCAGTCGCCTGGGCGGCCACCCGCGGCCGGACCACCGCTGCACAAGGCCGCGCGCGCGTACGGACATGGGGGAACAGTAGTAAGTTGAAGTAGCAACGACCCAAACTTTGAGATATGTTTCCTCCCTCGATACTCTATATTTTTACGACCCATAAATTGGGTTGGAAAGCCAACATGACCCCCTCAAAGTTCCAACAAGTGGATTTGAATATAGACGCATGACCAGTCCATGAGATCGACCCAAAATCGGTCGAAAACCTGCTCAAAAACAGAACACGTAACAGTCCATGAACCCACAATGGAAGATCGATTCCGATCGACCCTGTAACCATTTAGAAATTCCATCTGAACACAATTATAGAAAACATATAGAGCTTCACAAACCTTTTTGTGGATTTGGAAATCATCGACTATGCGTCGAGAAATCGAATCCCGAAGTTTACCGAAAACATGCTTTAAAAATATTAAAAATCTGTGATACGATGTGTGTCCCGACAATCCGGGCGATGTGGTCGCGAACCAAAAGAGTCAAAAGCTGCATAACGGTTTCGTGGTCATGTGGGCTTTGACAGAATTCAAATTGGTTGCGTGTGCGCGACGAATTTGATGCGTATCCGTCGAAATTTACCGTATCAGCCTATGCGCAAATTTCTCAATTACTTTGTGCACGCTCGTCAGATCGAGACAAAACTTGCGCCAATAGGACAGTATCATTTTTCTGGTCCTGTATGCCAAGTTTGGTCCAATTCGGAGACAGTTGATTGGATCGCCGTTTTGCGGGCCCTACGGTCCGACTCAACGGGTGATTTTGTGCACGGCCCGCCGGAATCCAACTCTGGACATACGGTTGGGTTCGTATCGAAAAACTGGATCCGTAGACATGTAGTTTGATGACTTTAGAGATCGTTGACTCTGGCATATTTTTCGATGCAAAGCGGTCCAACGACGGACACCGTTTTGGCCCGAAATTACTGTTTTGCCCCTGTGTCCAGAACTGGACTTAAGGACAGGTGATCCTAGCTATTTTGACTATTCTAAGAATATTGGTAATGTTTATTTCAGCTTTTGGGGACTGTTGTACGAGTTTTGACTATTATGGTATTCTGAGTGGTTCAGATTATCGGTTACACCAGCACAGGACCACAGGCGAGTACAGTTTATTTTTTGCATTTCGATATTGATCTTTACTATATTTTATTGATTGGCTATTGGTTATGTGATTTTTATACTCTATTATAAATTATTGAGTCGGGAATGAGAAGTACCAAGGATGTGTGATCCGACCGTAGACAGTATTTATTTTCATACAGAAGACCTCGTAGACAGTGTTTATTTTTCTGCAGTAGACCTCGTAGACAGTGTTTATTTTTCTGCAGTAGACCTCGTAGACAGTGCTTATTTTTCTGCAAGTAGACCTCGTAGACAGTGTTTATTTTCATGCAGTAGACCTCGTAGACAGTGTTTATTTTTCTGCAGTAGACCTCGTAGACAGTGTTTATTTTTCTGCAGTAGACCTCGTAGATAGTGCTTATTTTTTATGCAAGTAGACCTCATAGACAGTGCTTATTTTTCATGCAAGTAGACCTCGTAGACCGTGCGGTGTAGTGTCCCAGACTGATCACATATCAAAGGTACTTCTAACAGTTGGGGAAAGTATTTTGTGTCTATTTATTTGCTATTGGTTTTCCGTATTTCCTGTTTATTTTTAAAAACATGTAATTGATGTCTAACCACTATTATATAGTCATTTTCTTTATTTGAAATTGTATTCAGTGAATTGTGCTCGTTCCATTCCTGACTGGAAAACTAATATTTTTCAGGTTAGCCGTGGATTCACAATATTTTTCAGGTTAGCCGTGGATTCACATGATTCGTGTATAAATAGTGTAAAATCGTATATATTCATGTGCTCACATGATCATCATGTACAACTATTCGTGTGCAATAACATACTTGACTGGATCCTTGTGTATTGATTGGGGACGGGAGAGGAGAAGTGGTTATGTATTCAATCTTGTAGATTACTAGTGTACAACATCTGTAGATTACTCGTGTACAACATCGTGTTATTTATATAACCATCTTGTGCTCTGAATCACTAGTCACTTCTAGTTCTCTATATATTATAGCTATTTACTTACAGCTCTCTCTCTTTTACATTATGTTGTTCTTTCAGTTTCTTGTATCTTACTCTCTAGCATGTTTATATTTTCTAACTTGTTATGATTTGTTGAGATGTACTATACTCGCTCCTGTCCTGACTGGACCTGTTAAAAAATTTACAGAGGATGTGAATGAGGCTCTGGTGTCTACCTATTATGGTACAGCTATAGACAACACTTGTGACTTGGACCCACTTGCAGTAGAGGATCTGCCACCAGTGGTTTAGACTGCTAGCTTAGACTCTTACCTTGTCTTTCTCATTGATACATTATTGTATATATTGGAGTTTGTTTTATCTGGATGTTTGTGGAGATGTTATCATAGACACTTAGACTTCTTCCTATTGTATCTCTTGTGTGGATTCGTTAATATCTATCTATCTATCTATCTATCTTTTATCGTATTCTACCTTAGATATGATTGAGACTATATTTGCTATGTCACCTCCATTCAGAGTGTATATACTGTACAGGTACCTTATATATATTGTTAGATAATTGACCTAGGATAGCGTTCTACCGCCGACACTACGGCGTAGGCTGGACGTACCCACGTCTCGTGCCCTTAATCTAGGGTACGGGTCGTGACAAGCTTAGATCCTGATGATGCATTGAAGCTCCATTTGCTAACGTGCATGGACTTAGGTCCTAATAATGCGCTGAAGCTCCATTTGCTGACGCTCTTGGACTTAGGTCCTGATGATGCGCTGAAGCTCCATTTGCTGACACGTATGGACTTAAGTCCGGATATGTGCCAAAGCTTCTCTTCAAATGCGCCTAGGCCTCGGTCCTGTATGTCTTGATGAGCGTCTAACTGTGCGCATGGGTTTCGACCCAATTGATGCGCCAGATTGTTGATGCACCTCAGATGCTTATTCAAGCTTCTAAGTCTTTTTGCTAACCTTTCTTTGATTCTATTTGCAGTATCCATGTCGAAGGCGAAGGCTGTCGTTAAGGAAGAAATACTGCCTCCTCTCGTGAAACAAGAGCTGGTGACCGTTAAGGAGGAGGTGTTACCAAAGGTTGAAGTCAAGGAAGAACCGGTGACTATCAGGGAGGAAGTTCTCCCAAGGTTAAATTTGTTGTCAAGGAGGAGCCACTATTAGAGGATAGTAGCACCGGAAGTTCTGACCCCCCCCCCCCCCCCCCCCCCCCGCCCCTACAGAAGACCTCAACCAGATTGAGCCTTCATATACAAAGTGGCTGAGGGAGTGGTACATGCCTCAACGCAACTGTGATCCCTGGCTGTAAGGATTCGTAGGTTACCTTGCAATAGTCGTTTTCGGGAATATGAACAAAGTCAATGTCCCTATTTTGTTTTAGTATTTTTGTCTGTCTTTTGAGATCCGAAGATATAGTTTTTGCTTTGCTTCTTTTTGATGTTGATGTAATCCTTTACTTCATGCTTAAATAAAAAAATTAAGATCCTTTTGCTTTATTCATTTTTGTGATGAATCTTATGATTTTTGGTAGACCTATTATCTTTTGCGCACCTTGGTTTCTAGGTACAGATAATAAGTTGAGAAGAAGAAAACCGACATATTTACTCAGAGGTGATATAGACGTGGTAACTATGGGTTAATTATAGAGCTTTTCTACTCAGAGGTAATATGGACGTGGTAGGAGTGAACTTTGTAGGGACATATAGAATAACTCAGAGGTGATATGGACGTGGATGTTCTATTATTGACGTGCAAAAATGTGGGGATTGTTGTATGAGATGTTTAATCAGAGGTAATATAGGCATGGTAAACATAGTAATAAGCATGATCCTATGTAGTATAGAATTCTGCTTTATGGGGTGTAGAGAAGCAACTCAGAGGTGATGTGGACATGGTTGTTCTCCTACTGGGGATGCAACGGAACAACTGGATTCCAGAAGAACTTGATTGTCAAGGAAGGGGAGGGAACTCGGTTTATCAAGTTCGTAAATTCTCTTGCTGGAGAGACGGAAGTACATTTTTGAAGGATGTCAAGAGTAGTACTTCTTTAGGAACTTGCCGTTGAAGGACATCATAAACAAGTCCCCATTAGGTTGAGCGACGGTAAGCACCGTTTGAGTATACCGTCTCTATGATGAAGGGTCCTTCCCATTTGAGTTCAAACTTTTTCAGTTTTTTGTTAGTCATCACCATCGATCTTCTGACTGCCAGAACCAGGTTGCCTACTTGGAAAGTCCTCTGCTTGACTCTTCTGTTGAAAGCCTATGAAATGCGGGCTTGATAAAGTTTGATACGCTGTTGAGCCAAGAGGCATCTTTCATCCAACGCTTCCAACTCTTGCAAACGGCGACATTGGTTGTTTTCTTTCGTCAGCTGGTTCGTAATCGCCACTCGAAGTGAGGGTATCTAGATCTCTAGAGGCAGTACTCTTCGCTTCCATAGACCAAAAAGAATGGTGTATTGCCCGTCGGTGTCCTTACCGTCGTGCGATAGGCCCAAAGGCATTCAATGAGCTTCTCATCCCAGTCAACCTTGTTGGATGACATGACCTTTTTGAGTAGCTGGACGATGGTTTTATTAAAAGCTTAAGCCAATTCGTTTATTACCGGATTGTAGGCGGTTGATGTCATATTATGAATATAATTCTTTTTGCAGGATCTACTGAATGCATGGCTGATGAATTATGGACCGTTGTCATGGATGATCCCCTGGGGCACCCCAAAATGGTAGATGACGTAATGCTTGATGAAGCTGATCACCTTTGAGCTTTTCACCTCTGTCAATGGTACTGATTCTGTCCATTTGGAGAAGTAGTCGGTGATTGCTAGGATAAAGTGGTGTCTACTGGATGAGGGAGGGGTGATAGGTCCCACTATGTCCATGCCCTAGGCTTCGAATGGCCAGGAGGCGACCATAGGGTGTAGAGCCTCTAACGGTTTATGGATGAAGTCGACGTGTAACTGGCAAGCACGATATTTCTTTGCATACTCGACAGCGTTGGCCATCATGGTGGGCCAGTAATAGCCCATATGTCGAAGTCGATCTTGTAGTTTAGGACCTGGTTGATGGGCTCCGTATGTTCCGTCATGAGCTTCTTGAAGAGCTTCAGCTGCTTCTTTGTTTGATAAACATCGGAGGAGAAGTCCGTCGTAGGAGCATCGGTATAGCATTTTAGTGGTCGTATCGTAATAGAACTGAAGCGAGTGCCTTCTGACTGAGACTGCTTCTTTTGGGTCCTCCAGGAGGATTTGGTAGACGGCAAAATTGATGAACTGGAACCTCCAGTCTCTGACGTTGATGCTGGTATCTGTATCCATGACATAAGTTGTCCATATGCACATGTTATTTTTGGGGCATGCCAAATCCTAGTCTACCACTATAATGAAGTGTTGTGTGCCGACCGGTGCTGCTAATGAGGCAACGAGGCCGGCCAGAGCATCAGCTTCTAAGTTTTGTAGCCGAGACACATGTTCTATGAATAATTCAGAGAAGGTTGAGATGATGTCCAATACTGCTTTGTGATAAGAGATCCGGTCTTCATGGCGGACTTCATATTGTCTTCGAACTTGATTAACGACAAGATTTGAGTCACCATAAGACTCGAGGTATTCTACCCCCAACTGTTTTGCTAACCGGAGTCCCATGATGAGGGTATTGTACTCTGCAACATTGTTGGAGCATGACTCTGAAAGGGAATAGGCATACTGGATGACCAGCTTGTGGGGGGAGATCAGGACTACCCCACTCCTGCAATAATCTGGCCTTTGGGGCCAGTTCTTGAAGCACCATCGAAGAACATCTGCCAAACAGGGTTCTCTTTGGTAATGTTTGATTCTCGTACTTCATCTGGAATGTCTTCATAGAGTCTGGACGATTCCAAAATTGGGTGCGCGACTAGGAAATCGGTCAGTGCTTGGCCTTTGACAGCCTTTTGTGGGACAAATACCATGTCATATGGTGTCAATAGTATCGCCCAAGTAGACAATCGAAAATTTAGTGCTCCCGGCTTTATCATGAGGACTCTGAGCAGATTAACTCGGGAGATGACGTGAATTGTCTATCCCGAGACATAATGGCGAGTCTTCTGGATGGCGAACACTAGAGCTAGACATTCTATTTCGACGGGGTTATACCGGTGTTCGTCCCCGATCATTGTCCTGCTGAGGTAGTAGATGGCTTGCCTGTGGCCCGTATTATTGTTCTGGGCCAACAAAGTGCTAATGGAATGGTCCATTGTGCGAACATAGAGTAGAAATGGTTTGCCTGTGACGGGCGTCACCAAGACTGGGGGGGCTTGTCAAATAAGCTTTAATGTCGTCGAAGGCTTTCTGACATTCTTTTATCCAGACATAGGAGACTCCCTTCTTCATGAGCTTGGTGAAGGGTTGGCATTTCCCGGAAAGGTTCGCGATAAACCTTCGAATGTATGCGAGACGTCCCTACAGGCCTCGAAGTTCTCTAAGGTTCTTCGGATGGTCCATGTCAAGGATGGCTTTGGTCTTCTCGGGGTCGACATGGATGCCTTTTGCCGTGATGATAAAGCCCAGGAATTTGTCGCTAGAAACCCCAAGGAAGGATTTTGCGGGGTTCATCTTGAGCTGATGTGCCCGTATTAGATCGAAGATCGTCTTCAGATCTTGTAGGTAATCACCTCGTAGACGGCTCTTGACAGCGATGTCTTCAACGTAGTATTCGACTGTCTTGAGAAGGTGTTGGCAGAAGATGGTGCTCATAGCTCGTTGGCAGGTGGCATCTACATTCTTCAAGCCAAAAAGGCATTACTGTGTAGCAGTAAACCCCCTTCGGAGTCCTGAACGACGTGTATTTTGTGTCATCTAGGAACATCTTAATTTGGTTGTAGCCTGAGTACCCGTCCATGAAGGACATGCGCTCGAAGCCACATATATTATCGATTATTACGATGAATATCGGGAGTGGAAACTCGTTCTTCGGGCAAGTCGAGTTGAGCTGCCGGAAGTCAATGTAGACCCAGATCTTCCCTTTCTTCTTGGTGACGGGGATGACGTTGGCTACCCACTCCGGATATTGCTCTTCGCAAATAAACCCGCTGGCCAGGAGTTTATCTACTTCTTTGTCAATAGTGTCCATAATATTGGGACAGAAGCGTCGTTGTTGCTTCTTAACAGGCTTAGCATTAAGTAAGATATTAAGCTTGTTTATTGCGACTTGTAGGTCGAGCCCCGGCATGTCTTCGTAACTCTAGGCGAAGACGTCGATGCATTCTTTGACCAGTTGGACCAAAGATTCTCTGTCCTTTCCTGCCAAGCTCTTGCTGATAAAAATAGGTTTGGACGAAGATCCATCCCCGAGGTCAATCTGCTTGACTTTATCTTCGGTAGGGGGTTCTCGTAATTCAAAACGAGATTTCCATTGTGCGCCTAGGCGTTGATCCCAGGGTTCTTCTTCGAAGAACTCTATTATTTGATTATCGTCTTCATCTTCTGAAGGATATGCAGACGTCATATTGGCTGACAACACCTTGCTGAAGATTGAGCCGACGGTAGTGTCAGAGTCCCAAGTTGAAGCCTCAGACGACTGAGAGTGTACGATGTCTTCTGCTTCCGAACTTTATAGGATTTTTGGGGGCGTGATGTAGCCCACCCCAGTCGAGTACAGTGGTAATAGTCTTGTGGCTTCCCTTTCGGAACAGTAAGTCATAATAAAAGATGTCGGCCCTTGCCATAGTTTAGACCCTGGCCATTTTTTAGGTTGTAGCCCATCTTTTGGATGAGATACTTGGCTCGATCATTGTACCAGTAAATTTGTATTCTGCCGGTATCGGGTTCTGGCTCCGTCGATGGAAGGTTTTGGTGACACTCGACTTTGCTGAATATAATAGGTTTCTCGTCCTGGTTCCGATGAGGGACTATATAACAGACTCCTTAATATAGGACGAGTCGATTTACATGATTAACAGTCATTATTTGTTTGCAACGACTGTAGAGCATTATCTAGAGTATAAATAGCATTCCAATGTGGAAGACTAGAATAATTAAAATACACCCCTTTATTGATAAAATATGGGATCTTGTCCCAAGGGATTACATCATCAAGGGACGGTGTATCCACATTGGCGGATATGTACTCTCCCAGTTCTTCGTTAGTGAGTACTGGAGCAGTCTGAGGTGGTTCAGGAGAACCTATTGGAAGCTTGGCCTTTGTCAGTTCTGGTGTCGATAGGGATACGTGGGCCTTCTCTTGAGGTTTAAGAGGGTCTGAAGACTGAGGAGGTCTGCCTTTAAGCCGCACCTTAAGAGGTACCTCAGTTGGTGTTTCGGTGACCGGTGCCTTCCCGCGTAGTTTTGCTACGAGAGGAGCCGACACTTGGGGAGGCTTTCCCTTGAATCATATCTTCAAGGGGGCTTCAGTGGATGCTCCGCCTAGAGAAGTTGGTGCCCTCCCACGAAGGTTGACCACTATAGGAGACGGGGTTTGAGGCGGCATCCCCTTGAGTCTCACTTTCAGAGGAGCGTCGATTATCATTTCTGCCTCCAAGTCAACTTCGGCTTCATCATCAGCATCGTTGGCTTCATATTCAAAATGAATCAACTTTTACAGATAAGAGTGGGTAAAGAAGGTCCCAATCCCTCTAAAAGAATCGACATTAGCGAACTCTATTCGGACTATGCCGTTGGTGGATACGTACTTCATATATTGATGGAGAGTGGATGGTACCACCGTGTATTCGTGTAGCCATGGCCGCCCTAACAAGATGCTGTAGTTGACGTCCGCATCCACAACATAACAGGTTACTTCGGTCTGGAGATCACCGATATGACACTTCAGCCGGATCTTTCGTAGCGACTCACTCTTGCTGGCATTGAAGCCACTGATTGTAGTATGGGATGCCGACGGACGCTGCATCAGGATTTCCAACGTTTGGAGCAGAGTTCGGAGGATAATGCTGAGAGAAAATATCGGGTCGATCTGTATTCGATCTACCTTGATGGCACTAACGTACCCTGTGTAATATAGTGGTATGTTGTGTCCGTTGTTCTTGAGCAGCATGTCTTGTTGAATAAATATGATGTTGGAGATGATCTTCCCCATACTATGGCAGTATGGACATGCTGCTGGATTGTCGTCAGGCTGCTTGACCTGACTGATGAAAGACTCAACATCCTTTACGGCTTCGTAGAGAGCCTTCCGAGTATCATTAGACAGACGGAGGAGCTCGAACAATGACAGCCGAGTTGTGGGGTTTGGTTAACCCCGAAGCGTTGTCTCTTCGTAGAGGCATGTCAAAGCGGGCCTCCTTATGCTTTTGTTTGTCAGCTGCCAAAAGTTGGAAAGGACCTTCACCTTGAGCAGCCGAGGTGGTGACGGGAGATGCCACTTCGACAAGGGCTTCCTCAAGCTGAGCATTCTGTTGTGAACGCATTTATACAGGAAATGCCTCCTTGGGGGTGGAGGTCACCATTCGACAAGACTTGGTATTCTTGCCTTTAGCTTTGGAGGTAGAATGTACCCCCGGTTGAGTCAATTCCGAAGCGAGATCTGGGTGAACCCACATGACCTTCCCCCGAGATGTGGTGAGTGGAATCAGTTTGCTCACGTTGTCATGAGTCGACGGAAGGTTAACCACCTACAATGTCACCTTCGAGATGGGGACAACACCATCCTGAGTTGTAGTAGGCAGTAAGGTGCTGAACTAGATCAATACCATGTTGGCCGAGACTGTCTTCTCCTCGTAATCTACTGAGATGACGTTCGTATTGATCATGTGTTGTATGTAGTTCTTGAGGATGTAGCAGCCTTGAGTTGGATGTCCAACGAACCGATGGTAGTGACATTACCTCGGGTCGTCCACTCTGCCCACCTCGTCAGGACGCTTAGGATCAGGCAGCTTGATCTTATCGCTCTATTTTAGCATCTCAAAGAGTTGTAAGGTGTCCTCGTTGTTGAAGGAATAGACCTCCTTCGGCCTCGGAGTTGAAGAAGGTTTCTGAGCAGGCCCCTGCATACTTTTTAAAGCGTTGGCAGTCAATGCATGCTTTCCTTTTGCCTCGCGCTCACTGTTGCTGGTAGCCGACCATTTTTGTATCATCAAAGGCGGGGAAGTTAACCCCCCCAAAGGCGAGCATTACGTGCCTTCATCTCAGCAGCTTCGGCCCCGATGATCAATGAACTCCAATCGGGAGGCTGGATGGAGTCGAGCCAGAGCTTGATTACAGGAGTCATGTTCATGTTGCAGGCATCAACCAGTGCATGTTCTGGCATACCCGAAGATAACCTTAAGCATGCTTGTCAGAATTGTTTGATGAAGGCTCGAACAGTCTCCTTCTCTGTCTTGCGCACTTCTATAAGAGATGACATGGTCATATCTTTTCCACCGTTGTAGAATCGGTTAAGGAAGAGGCATGTTAAGTCATCGAAGGATGATATGTAGTGGTCAGGGAGACTGCAGTACCAGTCGTAAGCGACTCCCTTCAATGCCCCGACAAATAGGCTAGGGAGTAGGGCGTCTTCCTTTGGAAGATGTCACGTTTGGGACTGGAAGTAGGTCAGATACCGACGAGAAGAATCCTTTCCATCATAAGGCGTCAATATTTGTGGTTTATACTTGGGAGGGTAAACCACTTTGTTTCATTCGAGAGGGTAGGGTTACGGGATTCCCATCTTGTGATGTTCTTCCTGCTTGTTTCACGCTTCAAAGAATGCATGCAGATCTCTGACAATATCCACCAGCTCTTCTTTAGAACTAGGAGCCGGTGAGGGCGATAAGGTGTAAAGTTCAGCATTTGAAGGAGCCAACGTCCGAGGTGCAGTATGATGATCTGCACCCGAAGATACCAGTTGAGCGGGTATACTTGATTCTCAATTAGCCCCTGGATTGGGACTGGTGAAGACAGGTGCCCTTGATAATGGTTGAGATGCCAGAGTGGTCTGAATCTCAAATACCATTTGAGTCAAGGATTGCATGGTGGTCGAGAGGGTTTTGAGGCTCCCTTCCAGGGTGTCCATCCGATGCACTATGTCCGGAGCTGGTACGTCTGACTCTTCTTCATCACCACCCCCAGCCATATAGACTGGAATGACATGGGTGGAAGTGGGTAGATCGGTTGAGGCTTCACTTTCGACCTTACTTTCCTACGAAAGGGCCTCCCATTCTGAGGTCTCGCACTGGCAACCCCCATTTACCTCGGGGTCGTTTCCTTGGAGAACGTCTCATCTTCAAACGGAGGGTTGTCATGGATAGCAGAAGTTTGATCACTCCCAGCTGATGCTTCCGCTGGAACTTTCTTTCATGATCGAGTGCTCTCAAACACCCCTGAGGATGGGACCATCGTTTTGCTCTTCCTCGGCTGACTCTTGGATGATGCTGCTGAAGTCGAGGGATTGGTGGTTGTCTTTTTATCTTATGAGTGGAAGTTAGAGACAACCTGGGAAAAAGTGACCTTGGGATCTGACTCATCTTCAATTGGCACCTTCTTTTCGAGACAACATCATATGGGTGTAACAGATTGCAGCCGCTGGAACATAGACTGCCTGGATGATGGAGCCATTTTTTACAACATCAACAGTTGATGGTGACCATGGCACAAGTATGCCCCGCGAGGGGTGCATCGTACTTAATGGTCATCTCTCATGATCTGCGTTTGTGAGTGATCACATTACGCAAATCATGAGGGGAGAGTTTCACTTTCACAACCCCTTCAGGCACGTGGCGAGGCCAAGTGCCGGGGTGGTCATGTGAATGCTGTACCCCCTAATCTAGTTCTAGCTCATGAGATACGCCTGGACCATTGATGGGGGAGCAACGTGTATTGCGACTTAAACCCACTTTATGTGCACGACCCATGTGGGCGCATGGGTTTAAAGTCACAAGTTTTGCCTCGTACAACTTAGTTCCAAACATAGAAGATGTGCCCAAGTGAGACGGGGACTTTGAGAGTCAGCTCGTATTTGGTGCAAATGCACGCGAGTTGACCCTGTACAGTTTACCATCGGCAGCTTCCATGATTTTGAGCGTGCATCTCCGGTCCACTATAGGCATAGCACATTTGGAGGCGCATGACCCATGCTGCCTTGGATTTCTTCGTACCAGCCCGCGTAGGCGCATAGTACTCAAAATCCAACTCATCCTTGCCACAACAGTGAGTGATTCTGTCAAAGACGGAGGCCATCGCCTGCACACCAGAGTTCATGCGCGAGAAGCTAGATGCGCCTTTGTTTCGTCGGTGCATCTTCTTCTACTGGGAAAAGGACAGTTGAGGAATGCAGTCTACACTGCATTTCCCAGGAAGATGCACTGCACTGGCGGGCGTATCTTGCTTGCTGAGAATGTCAGTAGGAAGGGTGGGCTACGGTGGCGCGTCCCCTTCAGCGGTGGTGCTTGGCACATCTCCTTTGCGTACTTAGACTTGGCAAGTCTTCTTCGGCTTTGGCAACTGCTTCGAATGACTTGCGGTATCTTCATAGACGAACTCCTCATACGCCTGTTGATTGAGGCTCACCATGAGTGTCTTGTGGGAGAAGCAAAGCTTGATGTCATCGAATTATGACACAACTTTCTCGTCAGAAGAGAAGGAAGTCCCCAGCAGAGTCGCCAGCTTGTTTGCCATCGAAAATGCGATAAGGTTTTGTTGATTGATAAAACTTTGGTATTTCGATTATAAACAGAATAATATACAATATAGGACTTTGACGTAGTCCTAGGAGTACACTTTAGTTTTTATCTGGAAACTGTGTCGGTGGAGCGAGTGGTAATGCGTTGACTCTGTTGACGATCTGACGATGATCTTGGATTCTCTGAAGGTCTGGGCTGCTCTGGATACCGGAGCGATTGGAGGAGAAGTAGACGTTACGTATCTCTTCTTGTCTCTGTATGTAGATATGATGATCTCTTCCTCTGTCTGTGTATAAAAGAATGATCCTTCTATTTATAGGAAGCAGACTGGTGTGCTCATGAGTACATATGTAGGATACGCCTGTACGTAGGAAAGCCACATGGCTGATGCTGCGGGGCGCATGGATGATGCGCCCTGAGTTGAAGCCAAATCTGTTAAACTACTCTGTTGGGCCACGGAGGAGCTGACACGTGACAGTTGTCGAGATTTGGTTGTTGCTGAGATCTTGGGTGGTTAGCACCCACTCAAAAACAAAACTGAGTCAAATGACACATGGCGCGTGTTCATGGCAAAAAGATCTCGGATTTGGTGGAAGATGATCTGTCAGAATGTGCCTAGGATTAGGCACGTGGAAGGCGACTTGGTCTATGACAGACCAGTTTGTGCGTATGGCTTCTGAGGTGCATACAAAGCTTTTGGGCATATGTCTGTGGAAGCACATGCAGAGACTTGGCTTCTACCTTTTGGAATCAGGAGTAAGTCAGGGGCGCATGGCTTTTGAGGCACATGCAAATTTCTGGGCGCATGGCTGTGGAGACGCATGCAAGTGATCGATCGTCTACGTGACAAAGCACAGCTGTAACCGACAAAATGTAATGATGAAGATGACGTTGGCAGCTCTTCATTTTCTGTAAATAGCTGTCAACTGTTCAGTCTTCGGGAATCGTGCTGCCAGCTCTGTCACCTAGCTTTAAATGCTTGATGGATGACGAGTTGAAGTAGGCACATCAGTTTGTGCCCCACTAGGTGCATGGGTCTATATTCTATTGGGCGCATCGGTACAAAGCGCATGGTGCTGACGACGCATCTGTCGCATGGCGCATCCTCATTGGCCCGTCTGTTGAGTTTTTCGAGGCGTTAATAGTTGTTTTGACTTGGTTAAATACGAAGAGGCACATTCATCGTCATTAATACAAATTTATTGTACAGAATATGAGGAGACTGCCAATTAGCACATGGGCGAAGGTTGCCCCGGCCGATAAATAGCTTTGTGAAGAGTTTCGTTTCTCATTTCATTTAGCTTTCCTTTATGGAAATAAACTCGATCGGTCCCCTGCCTCTGCGGGTTGACGATGAACTCCTTTCGAAGACAAAGATGTGCCGAGTTGGTTTATTCGTACAAGCCTGTGAAAATGCCTGTTGCATCTAAATATCGGGATCGTCGTGTTTCGACACAGGCTGAAGGTGCATGTTGCATCGGGCAGTTATGCCCCGATTTTTGTTATGCTGGAAGAGCTGGAGGTCGGGACTATCGTGCCCTGATTTGGTTAGGCTAGAAGAGCCACTCCTCCTGCTAGAGTGTCTGTATGCTGACGAGAAAGTAATTTGCTCTGACTATGCACGGGGATGCGCCTATGCTGAGATACTGGAATGATATGTCTGGCTGTAGAATTTGAGTGATGTGCCTGGCTGTAGCACTTCGAGTGATGCGCCTGGCAAGTGATGCGACTGACTGTAGCTTTTAGGATTTTTTTTTCTCTTTGTAAAAGAATTCTCCTTTGTAAAAGACATGTAGTAGACTTTCATATGAAAGAAAAGCCCTATTTTTATGTCTCTACTTATTTGCTATTTTCTGCTGTGCCAAGTATTTCGTTCCTGGCACATGTTGATTTGCATGAGAGTTAGGGCGCATAGGAGTTATGGCCTTAGATGCGCTTGAAATTCTATGCTTCTACAATATGTACAAGAACATATGATAGAGCAAGAAAGACATAGGCAAGAACAACAAAGTGTGAACATAAACATGCATAAATATTATACAAGTTAGCAAGGTGACTTCTCTGTTTTCGAAGGTGATGTAGTCATAAACTCAAGATAATACAATCCAATCACTACATATTCAACCATGCCATCATCCCACGTAACCATCATACAAAATTTAACACAAGTTAGATCTATGGAATCTACTAATCACGAATGACCCTAAGTAATTAATTTTTCTAAGAAGGTTACTAATAATTATGAATAAAATCAACTTAAATTACATTTTCTCTATATTAAGTCATGATTTGTAGGTTAATCACAAATTTTAAGCTAATAGGGTCAAGTTAGCAATTATGAGATTTGTGGTACGCAAATTGAGGCTTCTATTGATTAAAAAGTCAACCGATACGAACCTAAAATAAGTTTTATAGAATATAATCCCCCTTATATTTTTTTAATAATAATAATTATTGAGAAATTTACATAGAAATCTTAAGGGTGGTAGATAAACCCATGTTACACCTAGGTGATAAATATGTAACACTATGATGGATAAAGCCCTTAGAGACTCTAATACAGCTTCAAGAACCTTTTTATAGCAATTTATAATTTTATGGAATTTTTGGTAATTTCTCGAAAATTAAGACCTAGGAAAACATATTTTTTCCAGCTTTCCAAATTTATTGTGGAGCCATAAGAAGGTATTTTAGCACCAAACTTTTGTTTTGGTTTAGAAAGTATAGATATATTTTCTAGAATTTTTATAGAATTTTCAAACAACTTTAGGTATTTATTTGGAGTTATTTAGATTAAATTTGATTAGTAAATAGTTTATGCTAATAAAAATTGAAAAGAAAAATAAGTTACCCAGTCAACAATCCCAGTCAGCCGCTAGGGCACGCATGTAAGCTACCCTTGCCCAACATCGATCCTACGTGTTAGTGGCTAAGCCACACGTGGGTGCATTCAACAAGGTCCCCGAGTCGACTCCTACTCCGAGCCGACTCCTACTCAGCCGAGTCGTCCACGTTCTAGGTCATTAGATCTGACATTGGATGGCTCGGATCGTGCCACGTGTGCATAGTTAGCTGGGCTCAGGCTATATATATATATATATATATATATATATATATATATATATATATATATATATATATATATATATATATATATATACTCTATTAGTTATTTTAAAAATATTAACTAATAGCTTAACTACCTAATATGATTTAATTATAACTAAATATCTTTAACTCAAGTGGTTAAGGTAGGAGGCATTTTTCTTGGTTGCTTGAGTTCGATTCTTAAGAAGATAGTATTTATAACAAATCCATACTTAATTTATTTCAAGAACTTTTACGCATGCGCAATGCCCGTGCACAATACTAGTATATATAATGATGTTATGATGGCAGTATAAGGGTGATAGTCCAGGATATAGAACAATCACCAATCGGCGAGTCCTTTATTATTCTCGTAAAGGAACCGGTCGTATGGTGGGGTTCATAATTAAAGGATAGGCAAAATTCTCATTCAAATTTATCGATACCTTCGAAGTCACAAGCTAATCATCGTAGGACTCAAGCAACGGATGGCAAATAAAATTCGGTAGGGAAACTTTCGCATAAGGAATATGTACCCAGACCTGGATTTAATAATGGCAAAGGCCATCATCTTTGTTCTTTTATACCCCAAGTGCCGGTAAAAGTATTTCTTATTGAATCTGCATCGTGGATGATCTTTATAAAACAACGTTGTTCCTCATGTAGATCAAGAACTTCAATATGTAGAACCCTAAGATTATTGGAGGGAAGCGCGTATCGGATATAATGGAGGATGATTGGATGGAGACATTGGAGTATGGAAGCACACTTTTGATCTTGTACATGATGTTGGTCAACCATTCTACTCAAAATTTATGTCTTTGTTTATCATGTATAGCGAGCAAAATGTGTTAGGAACGAAGCACGAAAACTGTTTCCCCAAACTAGAAAGTCCTACAAGAGAACCGAGCAAAAGCACACAAACCAAAAATGCCAAACACAAATCGCAGACATGGAGATTTGTGACGTGGAAAACCCAAATGGAAAAAACGACGGGACAATCGGAGTCCAACCCTGAAGAACCTGCACTAATGGAATAAAGATAATACACCCTCTATAAGCTCCTTCCGATCCAAACGGATCACCACAAATCACTTAAAAGAAAAAATTTGATTGCAAACTCCGAAAAATAAGAGATGTCGAAAAATTATTCTAAGCGATCTCTTCTTCACAATAGTCTTCAATCATTTCTCTCTCTCAAAAGTTGTATAGCACTATTGCTCATCTCTATTTTGATATATGTTTTATGGTGAGAAAACACCTTATATATAGCCTCAAACCCACAACTTATTGAGATATTCTACTATATGTAGGAATACTCAATCTAAACCATTGATATATTCCTATTATATATAAGAATACCCAATCCAACTCCATTGGAATATTCCTACTATATATAGAAATACCTAATCTAAATCTTTTAGAATATTTCTATTATATATTGGAATACCCAATCTGACTCCAGGATATTTTCCACATAGGTTGGGAGCCCCGCCCACTCTAACAAATCTCCCTTCATACCTATGTGGAGGGGGTCGTCATCCCGACGATCCTCTCCTGCAGTACTCAAACTTTCTCCTTGGTAGAACCTTCGTGAACATATCTGTTCCGTTGCCATTTGTAAGAATCTTCTCAAGTGTCGTGTCCTTCTTCTCAACCATAGCCCATATCCAACGCTATCGAGTCTCAATGTGCTTGGACCGACTATGAATGCTTGGTTCTTCATAAGGTGAATGACACTCTAGTTGTCACAAAGCAAAGTATACTGCTCTTACTTTAGCCCCACTTCCTGTAGCAACTTATTCATCCACAATAACTCCTTGCAAGCCTCTGTCGTCGTAATGTACTCTGCCTCTGTCGTCAACAAGGCAACATATTTCTACAACCGCAACTGCCATGATACCGCTCCACCAACAAACATCATCACATAGCCCGAAGTTGAGCGCCTCTTGTCTACATCTCCAGCTATATCACCGTCAGTATACCCGACCAGCTTTGGCTCTTCACCACCAAAGAAAAGTCTCTAATCGACAGTGCCCTGAAGGTACCGTAGAACCTACTTGACTGCACTCTAATGTTCCCTTCCAGGATTGAAAAGATACCTACTAACTGTACCAACTGCATGAGCGACGTCTGACCTCATACACACCATAGTATACATGAGGCTTCCCACAGCTGAAGCATATGGAATCCGCTCCATATCTTCCTTCTCATCGTCGGTAGATGGACGCTGCTCCTTAGTCAACTTAAAGTGAGCTGCAAGGGGTTACTCACTTTCTTCAACCCGTCCATCATGAAATGCTGGAGCACCCGATAATTGAACTTCTTTTGGGACAAATGTAGCAGTTTGGACTCTCTCTCGGTTGATCTCTATCCCAAGAATAGACTTTGTTGTGTCCAAATCATTTATAGAGAATGTCACGCCATTTGGTGCTTCAACTTCGTTATTCTAGCGGCATTTCGACCCACCAGTAGCATATCATCAACATAAAGCAGTAAAATGATAAAATTATCATCGGAAAAGTACCTCACAAATACACAGTGGTTCGACATCATCTTTGTATAACCATGCTCCCCTATGAATGACTCAAACATCCTGTACCACTTCCTCGGAGCCTGCTTCAGACCATATGAGCTCTTTCTCAACCGGCAGACCAAGTGTGACTTGCCCTTCTCACAGAATTTCTCTGGATGCTCCATGTACAACTCCTCCTCAAGATTACCTTAGAGGAATATCATTTTTACGTTTATCTGCTCGAACTTCAAGTCGAAACTGGCTGCCAATGCTAGCACCACCCGAATGGACGATTGTTTGACTACCGGCGAAAAGATTTCATCATAATCTATGTCCTTCCGCTGACTGTAGCCTTTAACTACTAACCTCGTTTTGTATTGAGGACGAGTAGCATCATCTGTCTGCTTCAATTTGAACACTGATCGATTTTTCAAAGCCTTCTTACTGTAAAACCCCTAAATTTCTACTATTTTTTTTATAAATTTGGTACTGATTTTTTTTATTTTGTATTGTACGTCGCGTAGTTGTATTGTACGTCGCGCGCAAAATTTCTTTTTTCATAATTGCTCGACAAGTGGGAATATGTGCGAGCGTACATATTTTTTTGAAAAACTTTTTTTCTATTTTATAGTTTCAAAATAATATATATAATAATTATTTTTAGCTATCGTACCAAAATTTCCAAGTTTATGACTTTATTTATGAATAGCCTTTCATTTATACAGTTATAATAATAAATAATATTTTTATAAAAAGGGTATACTAGAAAAGTATATTTATGTAAATATTATTTATGCATACATATATATTTCGTAATTATTTATTAGTTTATTTTTAAATAATAATATAATTTTTGAAATTATTATTATTAGTATTTTGGAAAATATGTTTTGAAATTTTTGTGGCAATTTAAATCTTGATTTGATTTTATGGATTGATTTAAATAGTTAAATTAATATCTATATTTGAAATTTGATTTATCTTATTTGATTTTAAACTAAAAGATGGAATTTAATTAGATTTAAATTGGATTTGGATTTGGATTTGATTGGTTATTGAGGATTTAAATTTTCCTACATCCTTATCCAACTGGAAATTCCCACCTCCTATATAAGGAGAGGTACTCATCCATAAATTTCCATCATCCTCAGCAGTGTCGTGCACCGTGTCCGTGTCCCCTTTTCCATCCACTATATTTTATTTATAATACAAATACATAAATTCTCTCCGTGTCGGACATGCCGGACACGCCGTCCCATGTCTCACAGGACACGACACAACCCTCTTCCCCATCGTTTCTTCCATCACTACCACCATCTGGCTTCAACCTTCCCCGTACCCTTTCCCCAGGCCGTCGACTTCCAACCAGCACCACGCTACCATCTCTCTGCCACACATGATCCAGCCCAACTCATTGCGACCATCCCGGCTTCGGCCAGCCTCACCCCAAACAGCTCCGTGGCCGTCGACTCCAATCACCGTCATCACAACCAAAACCCCTTCGACCACCATCCCTATCACAACCAATACAAGCAAAACCCCCTCTGGCCGTACCATCACTCCCCGGCGCCCGACCCGGCCTCAACATCCCCTGCCAACACCATCGCCATCACCCTCACCATCAAATCCCGACCACCGTAAACCAACACCACCTACGCCGCCGCCGCCAGTCATCACCACCACCGTCACTGCCATCGGCCACTCCATCCTACCTTCCTATCCCGTGCACCACCCGACCAACACCACCCAAACACCACCACCACTACTCTTACCTCCGGTCATCGAGAGCACTACCGCTCGAGCTCTCCCCTCGCCGTCCATGGCCGTAGCACCGCTCACGTACCCATGGCGGCCGAGCCTTCTTCCATGGTGCTGGCGAACACCAGCGCCGGTGTCGTGACCAAGCAACCGATCCGACAGAACCCCGATCTCCTCCGCACTTAGCCCACCGTCGGCGAGGCCCTATCTACCGCGCTCCTCCTCCGTGCCCCTTTCCTCCACCGCCGGCATGCCCTAGCCACCGCGTCCAGCGTCGGCTACTGCCCCGCTGTAGCTCCCCCGGCGAAGTCCTCATCTCCCTCCGCCACGTGCGTCTCCCTGACCGCGTGAAAACCCCATCGTCGGCCACCCTCACTGCGAGCGCCGCCTCCCAGCACCTCCGACTGCGCCTCCCAGCACCTCTCCGCCTACCGCCCCTCACTTCTCCTCCGCCCGTCGCCTCTCTCTCCCTCTCAGCCTCTCTCTTTCGATCGCTTCTCTCTCTCTCTCTCTCTGCTCCTCTATTATGTGACTTGATTTTTTTTTAGTTGTCACTGGTGTTGCTCTTCTCCCGAAGAGAGAACCTTGTTTTTTAATATTAACTGATATTTTTATTATTATTAGGATTATTAATATTACTATTATTAATTATTATTACATTTTTGTTTTGTTATATTGTATTATTATTGCTAACATCATACTTATTATTATTATTATTATTATTATTATTATTATTATTATTATTATAAAATACTAGAGAAATAATCTATGCATTTTACTAATTGTTATTTATATATATATATATATACAATCACTAATTTCTATTGATTTTATTTTGTCATGAGTTACTGGTAAAATATCTTATTATACTTTATTAAATAAAAATAGTTATGTAATAATTTTCCAAAAATTATTTTGACTAATAAGTGTAATTATTCCATCTAAACCCTATTTTACCACTTAGAAGTTTTCGCCTAAAAACGATTTACTTGATTTTCAGGTACTTACCTAAAAACATATTTTGACTAAAAATATATATACTTTCAAGTATTTATCAAAAGAAATTTATTCTTACAAGTAAATATAGTTTTTTTTAAAAAATATTATAAATATTTCTTTTTCTCTAAAACCAATCTCGTTATTCCTAATCTTCGCCTGTTCGAGACTACCTCATATCGTCCCTAATTAATTTGACCCTTCTGGACCCAATGGAACTGTCCGTGCCACCATCAGAGGCCACCTTGCATAGTTGTTACACCGAAGTCACAATTCGTGCCACCTTGATCATCGTAGCACACCAGGCGTACTACCAGGCAAGATATCTTGCCATTTGTTGTTTATTTATTTAGCTCATATTTCATACATTATTTATTATTTTCTTTATGCAAAATAAACTGTGATACATGGCACAAGTAGATAGAATTTTTACTGTTTAGTTCTATTTCCTGCTATATACTATTTTTTTATACATTGAACCTAGAGTTAAGGGACCACCCTTTGTGTGTTGCATTCATAGGCCTTGACATATTCTTACCATAGAGTTGCGAGTCGCATGTAGAACTCGGACATGTGTGTCTGGCTGGCCACCGCTACGTATAAGCTGTGTGATAGGAATAACCGCTAATAGAGGTTGCATGCTTAGTTTGACTTAGCGGTTAATAGAGGTTTTGTGTTGTGGATACAACATAGTAGGCATGGGGAGGAAAGGATATTTCCTTAGCGTATGGGCTACGATGCACTTTCCCTTGTGACCCGGATGCTCCTCTGTAGATATGGGGTTGATGACCCATGATTACTGACGGCCACTGGCCTTCTGCGGAACGTTATGCTCTTATTGATTGGGCTACTGGTGCCCCAAGGGGGGACCATGCCGATCCCATTTTAGCCAGGGCCCATGCGTAAGAAGGATTGTTCTTAACTACATTCCACTTAGAATGGTTAGGCTACCTTATCCGTTAGGTATGAGTACTTTTGGTTTGGGTACTTGTATCTGACCATGGCTTGGAACAATAACTTGTCGTGGATTAATTCGCCACACCTTGTCCTTGTTTGGTTTTAGGTGTGGCTTACTACTTCGATGAGACGGTATTGAACCTTGTTGGGGTCCGGATACCATATTGGATTCATAGCATGGAAAGATACGTCATCGTGAATTAGTTTGTCATCTTCTATCCTGGTTTGGTTGGAGGGATGGTACGCTAGTTCAATAGGTGTGTATTGGACCATGTTATAATTCAATTGACTTATTTATTTGAGCAATTTATATTCAGTTATATTGGCATGATATTATGTGTCTTGTTACGTCCCTCTGAGGACCTGGTTATCTCTCTATGTGTATGTTTATGTCTTTCGCAGGTATTCTAGCCGAGGTCATGGTCTTCTCCATTTATTCGAAGATGACGTGTCTTGGATCTATCCTGCTACCTTCGTCAAATCATTTTATATATCATTTACGTCTTTCCTTTTATTTGGTTGGTAGTGGATGTGTCTCCACCCAACATATTGTATCAAGACAATTCATTATCATTATATGATATCTTTTATTCATTTATTTTGTGTGGATGAGATTAGTCGTGGTTCTACTGCATTTTACAGCTTACGTATATTTATTATACGGCTGGCATGTCTACGTTCCTAGTCCTACATATTTTGGGACTGGGGCGTTACACTTACCCTTTGGCAATCGCATCAAATCATAAGTGGAGTTGGCCTATAAGAAACTTATCTCCTCCACCATAGCCTCCATCCACTCCTGCCTATGTTCGTCATCCATAGCATTTGCAAAACTTTTAGGCTCTCCCTCGTCAATCAGTAGCACATACACATTTGGTGAGTATCTCGCAGATGGTCAATGCTCTCTGTCGCTCCTCCTCAATGAAACCACTGGTGTTGTCTGTATATTAATAGCCTCCTCCCTTTCAGGAACTACCTCTCCGGCATGCGCATCCTCCTGAGGGTTACCCTAACCACCATCAGCAGACTGATGATCAAGGTTGGGAGCAACTCCATGTTCTTGCTTCCCAATAATTGGATCCTCTGCGATGTCCTCTGGAAACTGCTCAAAGTAAAATGACTCTAACTCAGGTAATTCCTCAGCCTCAGAAGGCATCTCGAAATCCTGAGTGTTGTCATGGTATGATCTTCGACGAATACCACGTCGCTACTTATGTAGAGCTTACTTCCCACGGGGTCATAGAGTCTATAGCCAAACTCATCTCGACCATAGCCGACAAAGATGCATCGTCTCATCTTCGGCCCAAGTTTGGATCTTTCGTCCTTCGGTACATACACGAAGGCCTTACAACCAAACATTCGCAGGTGATTGTATGACGGTTCTTTGTCATACCATACTTTATCAGGCACATCATCCTGGAAATGAGCACTAAGAGATAAATTAATATTATAAGCAGTAGTGTAAAGAGCCTCACCCCAGTAACAGCCTGGCAAGTTTGCCTCTAATAGCAATATCGTACCCTCTCTATTAGTATCATGTTCATTCGCTCCGCTACACCATTGAGTTGAGGTGTCTTGGGCGAATTTTTCTGGTGTCGTGTCACTTGCTCTTTGTAATAAGTATCAAAGGATCCAATGTACTCGCCGCCATTGTCTGACCAAACACATAGCAGCTTCTTATCCATCTTCCTTTCAACAGAGACCTGAAACTCTTTGAAAGTGGACAGCACTTGATCCTTGGTCTTTAAGGCATATACCCAAACCTTCCTTGAATAATCATCAATAAACGTCATAAAATAAGAAGCACCACCAATAGATTTTACCTACATAGGACCGTAGACATCCGAGTGAATTAACTCGAGCAACGCCGGCTTCCTCGAACTTGGGTGACTTTAAAAAGACACCCTATTTTGCTTTTCTGCCAAATATTGTGTGGATCTCTCCAATTTTGCAGACTTTAGTCCTGGAATCACCTTCATGTTCATCAAGTAGCTTATCCCCTTCTTGTTGATATGACTGAGTCGCATATGCCACAACTCGGTAGACGCATCATTGAGTAAGTTCACCTCATGTGTCTCATGTGTGCTCCTATCCATATAGTAGAGTCCGGAGTTCTTACTTCCTCGGGCAATCACCATCGAACCTTTGGAAAGCTTCCACTGACCTTTTTGGAGAGATTAAAGAAACCATCATTAACCTTCCAACCGACACTAGGTTGAAATGGATACCAGGGATATGGCGAACATCTTTAAGAACAAGAACTGTACCCGTCTTTGTCTCACATATATATTTCTAATGGCAACCCCCTTGGACATATTTCCGTTGCCTATCTTCAACACTCTACAATTGTATGTTATATAAGTGACAAATAGTGCCCTATTATGAGATACGTGCGCTGAAGCACCCGAGTCCACCAGCCAAGAATTGTCATCGCAGACGAGGTTCATAATAACCTCATCACCTATGATGATCACATCGCCTCCATGTACCGAGGTCACCGATGTAGTGTTCTCACTTTGATTCCCCTTATCGCCCTTCTTCTCTCTCTTTCAAGCGAAACAGTTTCGCTTGATGTGGCCCTTCTTGCCACGATAGTAACACTCCGAGTCCTCGTACCGACCTTTGGACTTATCTTTGGTCATGTCACTGCCACCACCTGGATCCCTATTTTTGCCCTTTCCGCAGCTCTCTGAAATAAGCACCTCTGAGTGGGATATGGATGAAGTACCCTGAGAACGTATCTGTATCTCTTCATTCAATACCCGCTCTTTGCAAACTCCAGACTGACCACACCTTCTGGAGTAGAAGTGATCATAGGTACTAGTACGGTCTTCCATGAGTCTGACAATGTATATAGCAACCAAAGTCCCTGAACCTCGTCATCGAACTTGACTCCCATCAAGGATAGATGGTCAACCACGCCCTGGAACTCATTCAAGCAATCCGTAATTGATGTACCATCTTTGTACTGCAGACCCATCATCATTTGGATCAGGAATAACTTATTTATCTCAGTCTTCTTAGCATACAAAGATTCTAACTTATTCTACAGTGTCCTTGCGTGCTTAATATTGGCAACGTAATTATACACGTTCTCGTCAATGAACTACCTTATGTACCCACACACCTGTATATGCTCAAAATTTCAGTCTTCTTCGGATTTACCACTAGGCCTCTCGGAAGCAAATACCGACAGATACAACTTTTTGACAAATAACAAATCCTTTATCTTGCTCCTCCAATAGTGATAGTTGGTACCATTCAGGTTTACCATGCGCATCGGCTTCGCATACATCTCTGCTTTCTGGTTTGACTGTCAACTCCTGACACTTCTCTGAGCCCAAAGCTCTGATACCACTATGTTGAAAACAAAGCACGGAAACCGTTCTCCCAAACCAGAGAGTCCTGCGAGAGAGCCGAGCAAAAGCACACAAACCAAAAATGCCAAACACAAATCGTAGACACATAGATTTTTGATATAGAAAACCCAAATAGAAAAAGCTACGGGACGATCGGAGTCCAACCTGAAGAACCTCCACTAATGGAATAAATAGAATACACCCTCCACAAGCTCCTTCCGATCCAAACGGATTACCACAACTCACTTGAAAGAAGAAAATTTGATTGTAGACTCCGAAAAATAAGAGATGTCAAAAAATTATTCGAAGCAATCTCTCCTTCACAATAGTCTTCAATCCTTTCTCTCTCAAAAGTTGTAAAGCACTATTGCTCCTCTCTTTTTTGAGATATGTTTTATGGTGAGAAAATACCTAGTATATATAGCCTCAAATCCACAACTAATTGAGGTATTCAACTATATGTAGAAATACTCAATCTAAACCATTGATATATTCCTATTATATATAGGAATACCCAATCCAACTCCATTGGAATATTCCTACTATATATATAAATACCCAATCCAAATCTATTAGAATATTTCTATTATATATAGGAATACCCAATCGGACTCCGGGGTATTTTTCACATAGTTGGGAACCCCACCCACTCCAACAAAAGGCAATATGGAAAAAAATTCATGTAAGAACGTGTTCTATCTCTCTAAGTTTGGAGTACAAAAGGACTTAGATCGAATATTACAGGGATGTCCTATTTTGTTTGATGGTTGACTAGTTATTCTTTGACAATGGTTACCAGAGTTGCATTATGAGATAGAGTGGCTGACTTCGGCACCAATCTGGATAAGTTTTCCATGGTTGCACCACCAACTATGGAGAGGCACTTCCATTATGAATTTAACGGGTTTGATAGGTTTGTCACTAAGTTCAATCTTCCAACAACCTATCATTCTTGGCTATCTTTTGCCAGGGTTTTTGTAGAAGTTCAAGCAACGGATAATCTACCTCAGACAGTAAGTTTCAAACTTTCTGACGGGCAATATATTGATCAAATGGAAATGTATGAATGAGTTCCTCCAGTTTGTACTCTTTATGGATGTTTTCGTCACACTAACCCTTAATGTACTAAGAAGAGGAAGGAGAACATGAGTAATCATGTTCAGGAACCGTCCCGGGGTGAGGATAGACATAGGGGCAATAATAAAGATGGTGTATCATATGAAGGGGAATGATGACCATATGGATGGGGCAGAGGATATTACTTCTTGTCAAGAAAGTCTTGTACCAAGTTTGTTAGGAAAGAGACAAGTTGTTGAATGTAGTATGGGTACAATATTGTGGATACAGTCTCTTAGATAGTTGTTTTAGGAATTAGACAAGATGGGAATGGATTTTCGAGTAAGGAGGGCCTAAACACTCGTACAACGGGCATCAAGATGCCATAAGTAGGTAAGATAAGCAAGTCCAAGAAGAATAATCACATAGATGAGCGAGAGAGTACGATGCCGCTTACATATGCAAACCTTAGAATTAATCAACATGAAGACAACACCCATACTCAGGATCCCACTATGGATACTCCTAATTTGAAAATACAACTTTGAAAGGATGATGCAACTCATATCGGTACTCAGACACGTAAGAGAGGTAAATTGGATGGGCTAACCCAACCCCCAAGGGCAGAATGCGATCTACTAGAGACCCCTCCTAATATTAATATCCATCATATCATGTATCATATAATATAAAAGGAGATAACTCCATAAGAAAATGTAGGGAGATTCAAAACTATATTAATCAGTTCCAAAGTTGGATCATATTGCCATTATGAGAGAAGATAACTCCAAACTTTTGTACAAGTCGTCCATGACCATGCAAGCATGTCAGCAGTTTAATATATGAAATAGATGCATGGCATATAACATAATTAAGCATTATTATTATTTTTTACTCATGCAACAGTTCATTTTCTCAAAGTCGTACATTATGATTTGGCATCGTAGGCACCAAATATCCCGAGGCACCATGCCACAACCGACGTTTCATTTTTTCGTTTCCATGAAACATTTTATCTCTTTTATTGAACCTTAACTTCTCGCTTCGAAGTGCATGTGAAACTTATAACTTTATGGTCTTAAGCAATTTTATGGTTTTCGAACCTTAACTGCTCGCCTCGAGTGCGAAGCTTATCAAATTGAGTTTAGAGCAAAACTACTCTATATCGTTATAGTTATCCCAAGTTACAAGTCTAAGTGGTACAACATGCATTTAACTTGGCACCGTCGATTTTGAACGTGTTCGAGGCAACAAAAATATTTTTTGCAGGAAAGAGTATAAAAGAAGGGCCCGAACCACCCACCTAGTATCGAATGTGACGAGAGTATGAGCGCTTTACAACAATCAAGCTTTAGTTACGTGACCTCCTACAATGACCCCAACATCGTATTATAAATCCTTCTTCAATCCTTTACTTCAAAATTCTTAGAATGAATGCATAAATCGACGAGAAAATGCATTAATCAAAATCTAGCAGTAAAAACTTCAAAAAAAATCATACAACAGTCTTGTCCCTTCGAAGGGACTCTTATATAGAAATCACTCGTCGAGATGTAGTCTGCTGCATCTAGAACTTATTCCAACAGAAGCCGATCCATTAGTTGGAACGGTTCTTATAGCATTTGTCCAAATTGATTTGTTTGATGCCAAAAAGGGTCACCGTATACCAAGCTTCCGACTGAGTTATACTAGCCATCTAAGTTCCGGATCGAGTCTAACTAACCACGAGCCCATTACATAGTGCACCGCCTAACGGAAATGGGGCACTACATGCTTGTCAACTGTTCTGATAGTACATGACACACGTTGCTAGTGCATGTAGTCAAGTACTTTTCTTGTTCCACTTGTTATTTACAGTTATTATTTATATTATATTGCATCATGTTGTTTAGTATTATTGATATGTATTATATTTTTCTCTATTCTGGCTGGATAGTTGTCACAGATGCAGTGGATTAACATTTTGGATCAGTTGAGGCTACTTGGAGGACTCAAATATTAGGATAGATTTTGATGTATCAGATTATGTATAGATGTATCAGTTGTTTATCATGGTTATCTATTGGATTTGTCTCTGGAGAGTTGGCATGTATGATGTACTAAAATATTGATAGCGGACTCTTTGGTGATTGTGTTTGGTTGGAATTTACTTGTACGTTCTAGTTGCTATGATGAGTAAATTGATGGTATAATATGGAGATTCGTAATGTTTAGAACAACTGACTACCGTCGATTCTACAACGTAGGCTGGAGATGCTTACAACTCGTGTCCGATCAACCGGACGTTGGGCGTAACACGTTTTTATGGTGGTCCATGCAAGTCTCAACTAATAGTACTTGCTTAGGTTTAGGGTACTATTAAAGGCCTGCGAGAATAGGAAACTCATCACAACATAGACCGTTATTGTGTTTGTATATATCTTATTATTAAATTTGTCCTACCTCTTTCCGTGCATGACTAAAGAGATGCAAGGTTATGGTTACAATCCCACGATTTTCGAAGAATCGTCTTCTTCCCTATCTCTATTAGATTCTAAGTTCTTTAGAGTACTAGGCCCAATTCATGTTTAGAGTTTAAGAATAGAGATTCAAACTCCTCATTTAGCAAATCTATTAAACCTCCTGTCACAATCCGCTCCCCTTTTTTGGGATACGAGTGCATGCGCAAGCCCAGCCTACGCCGCAGTATCGACGGTAGTACGATGTCTAGCCCGAAATAAACAAGTACTAATAAAATATAACTTTATTTGCTCATTCATAAAATTAAATCAACTTTATAATATTTAATGATTATATTTGAATGAAATACAAGGTCTCACAAAATAAAAAACAACTAACTCAACTATCTACTAGTCTTCTAGAGTTTTGGCCTTCAATTACACCCGTATCTCTCCAATGCTAAGAGTAGCCATGACTAACCTGAAAAATTGGTTTCCAGTTAGGAATGGAACAAGTTCACCATAACACTACACTACACAATATAATGAACATGCATAAAGGAAACAATAACAAGGAAAATGAACTATATGCATGACACGATATAATAAAATAAGTACAGTTATAACGTGAGGACAATGTGACAGTAGACTCGATGGAAACAAATGAATAAATACTATAGCAATAAGCGGTCACGTGTACCGTGTGTTTTAGAATACCAACGTTCAACATATGGTTGGGTTAGAATCTGACAGTCAACACGTGAGGTGCATTGACTGAACAAACACTGTCAAACAGTCCCCTGACCGAATAAACTCTGAGCTACACTGGGGTACCAAATGTCTACTAATTGTATTCTCCCACCCGACTATCTCACAAGTATATGTCCAACACGATAAACATTAGTAATACAATAAACTATAATCACGATAAACTAGAAGTCAGGCACGACTATGTACATTACTATAACAACTCTATCTCTCGTGTATAAACAGTAATAATGATCAATCGAGAACAATGACGACATGAAATATAAATATGTAGCAGTGAAAAGAAGATATGAAGATACATGCAGTAAAAAATAAAGGTAATTTAATGCTATTGTGAAACTTGCCTTGCTCCAAAAAGGATGAAGTCTCGACTCATGACGTCATCCGATCTACCCCGATACATAAATGATCATAAGTAGATATGAAAATCCTACTCTAAAAACCCTAGAAAGTGGCTAATAGTTTAACATAACTAACCCTATTTGATTCTGAAATAAAACATATAAAATTCTAATTTAATCTAATATAATTCTGAAATACAAATTAAACACGAGTTTTTGCCCCAAAAAAGTCACGGCTTCTAATTCGAGAACCGTGGCACGCAAATCGAAGCGCCTCATTGACTAAGTAGTCAAATGACATAAACCTCATGACTTGAGTACCCTAGTAGATTTTAGTGTCATGAGTGCACTTGAATCGACTATGCCACAAAATTATGCTTTGGTCAAAAGATATAGTCATTATGGCTAACCGTGACCAAATCGATGATTTGACGGCCAAAACTGAGTTCTACGAATTAATTAAAATACTAAATGAACGTATTAATATCTGGAAAAGGTATATGTCATAGATCTCTGTGTCATATTTCTGAAACTTCAAACGGTTCGTGATTATGATTCATGGTTCTCCCGAAATCTTGAAAACACCAAAAATATGTCAAATTTCGGACAACTGGCACTCTACGAATTTTTCAAAAATTTAGGTTTAGAATTTATAAAAAAAAATTAGATACTTAGAAATATAACCTCGATACGCTTCCAACAACAAAAAACTACGCACGAAAATCACGTCAGGGTTGGCGGCAATCGCTTCCCGAAGTTGAATATTCCCTAAATCAAACCCTACTCTCTCTCTCTCTCTCTCTCTCTCTCTCTCTCTCTCTCTCTCCTGAAGTTTTCTAAAAGCGGCAGATTAATAAATTAGGGTTTTCTATATTATATATATAGAGAGAAATGTTGAGTGAGCCGCGGCTCAAAAGCTACTAACACCTACGTGGCAGAATCTGCGCGCTCACCGCCCAGATCAATGGTCCAAGCGAGTCCGGCCCGGCTTCTCCCTTTCAAGACCGGCTCGGCTTAGTATTATGGTTGCGGACTGAGTTATCCCCCCCCCCCCCCCGCGGCTATTCACTGGCGGCTGGGCTCGCTCTCCGACTCTACGAAGAATGACAGGTGGGCCGGGTCGGAGGCTGACTGGGTTGATAATTCGAAAAAAGGTTTTTATTTACCAGAAAATAGTTTTTAACTCAATTTTGCTTGAGAAAAATCATAATAAATACTAAAAATAATCAGAAAATTATGAAAAATTCTAGAAAATATAAAATAACATACTGAACACTTGGGGTCAATATTTGCTCATAGGATTGAACAGTAAATTTTAGAAGTCCTAGAAAATAGGTTTTTCCTATATTTAATTATAAAAATAATCTCAAAAAATTGTCGAAAATGTATTTAACCATCTACAGTCTAAATAAAAATACTTTGTTTCAAAATAGTCCCGAATGGCCATATGGTAAATCTTGGAAGCCTTAAAAATATATAACTCTTCATAAAATAAATATCTAAAAATATCTAAAAATATCTAACAATATCTAAAAATTATAGTAAAATACGAAATAGTTAAATAATGCTTATATAAGCTATCTAATGACTATATGACCATAGTATGGTCGTAGCTCTCTTATGAGCTTAGGCGTGACTCCCAATGATCATAAAATTAATTATATTTAAATAAAAATTTTAAAAATTCGGAAAGTGGGCTAACAAATTTATCCACCTTAGAAAAATTGTATTCTCAAAATTTCAAAAGATACGACTAGGTAAGACTAAGAATATAAGCAAGAGACAAAATTTTAATTAGTATGAATAAGTACGACAGAAAATGATACGATTCATGACCAAAAATAAGTTAGGCATGATTCGTGAATTGAATCAAACTGCAGATGTGGTTTCGCACGATTAAAAATAGTCAAAAGGGTCTGGTTTCGATAAAATCATTTAAGAATGACCAAAACCAGGATCAAGTATTTTATGTACGATCAACATATTTAGGCACGATTAGAGATTCAAAATCTAAGTATGATTATGAATCTAGTGGAATGGAATCAAAATAGGTTTAAATAATTTCTAGGAAGACAAAGAAAGATAAGAAAGAAAGGTTCAAGGAAAAAAATGATAACAATTAAATCAACTTTAAGCGAAGGTACATGAAATTGTGAACCATAAAAATCAATAGTTATATGCCAAAAAGAGATATAGTATCTATAGTATTCGAAAATCGTATGCATATCTGAAGTTATTTTACTGAGAATTTATGCCTCGCTAGTGTACATCTGGTTGCAGTAAACTCTTTGGTTTCATGACTCCAATAAGAATACGATATCGAATATTCTATCAACTGAATCCATTATTGACATAACTCAAATATCAAAATAGGGCAACTAGACATAGTTTTTAATAATATTCGATAACCTACGCTTACTTGAAATCACTTCAACTTAGGGTCATGTCTTGCCAGTGTGTTGCTAGCTACAGTGAACTCGCAGTTTCCATAATTCAAATAAATTGGCACAGTCCGCATCTGCCTTGTCATTGTAAGTCACAAAATTATTTCAACTATATCCATAAGAATTTCAAAGGTGCTTTTAATAATTCAACAAATTTTAAGATGATCAAGATAGAAAAGTTTTAAGTATTTGTCCTATAAGCCTCAATTCTTGAAAATAAAATAATTATTTAGGGAGGAAATGACTGAAGACGAGAGAAGTATTATAATCTCTATTTCATGGATATTTAAATGGTTTGAGGGGCAGCTTTGAATTAAAACTAACCCGAGGTTCATATATGGATAACAAAATTAGAAATTATAGAAAAATAATTCCTCATGGCAAAATAGGAAAATAAATATGCAATTCGGATATGATGATAACATTTAAGGAGGACAAAATAAAATTTGAACAGATGATCAAGATTAGAAATTAAATTATACGAAGTCCTAATTTCCCAAACGCATAGTCTACCCACCTTTGATTATACCATCCTACTGAAACAAAATAGTGTATCCTTCTATAAAAGTCATCTAATAGGGTTCATAATTCAATGAATCCTTGGCTAAGTCATATGGCCTATTTAGCAACCCTAACTATCTAACAGTCAAATTGAATAAGGGTTTTCTATGGTGTACCTAGTCCTAGACTTTCTACAAAAATTAAATCAATCCTAATTGTGAATGATCACATCCTAGTCGCAGGCTCGCAGCAGTACGACTAATATGGTACTACCACGAGTTCGTACAATTTACAAAGACTGACCTGCATGGGCCACAAAACCTTCATCTCAAGTATCACCTATGACCAAGCCCTCTTATATAAATCATTTCAAATTTCTTTATTGGTTTTGGTCAAAATGTTATTAAATTCTAATTTGATTTTCTTTGAACCAATTCCAAGTCCAAGTATTTTATCTAGAACCATAAAACTGAGGGATTAGTTATTACCAAAAGATTTTGCCCCTTATTTTCGATTGGTCATCGGGAATTATTTTTCCAAAAATAATTACAACATAGGTCAGTATATATTATCCTTAGTTACTTCCAAAGAGCCAAGAATGTTATTTTCATTATTTGAGTTCTTTCGCCCAATTTGAACCTCCTCACACCCTCTCTACACAATATTGAACCCACCTCAATTATTTATGCAGCATAGACAATATGTGGTAGAGTCAGTAAGCGACATAAGTATTATGCGACATAAATATCCTGATCTGTGTGGAAATCATGTGCTACATGGCCGCATGTCACGTAGCACATCTCAATTAACTAAATCCATGTGACAGCCTGACTGTGACATGCGTGCAAATTCAGTCCACGTTCTACAAATAGCCTATGTGCTAGCAGTTTCCTATGCGCATAAGAGCAATAAATAGTGTATTTTTAGTTCTTATGTGTGCATAGTCATTCCAGTGTGAATGACTATAAATCGCTAGAATATGTGCTTCCCAAGGACTTAAAAGCTTTCATATTATAGCCTATTTGCCGTCAAATATGCTAGTGAGCCAGAGTTAGCAAGTTTTCTTCAATCTTTTCATCAATCGTCAATGGAGCAAAAAAGTCGACCGTAGATTTAATCTCCATCGCACCTACTCCCCAGATTTATTTTTGTACTAGAATTCTTGTATACATAGGATTCTCTCGTACTCTCTTGTCAAAGTTTTAATAGAAAGGTATATACTTTTTTAATAAAAATAGTTGGTAAGAACGCAGAGCAACGACGATGTCCAAAGGCCTTGTAAATGTTGGGTTGTATCTCGTTTTCGGTTGAGCACTCAAATGGGAGGTGACAGTAGAGTTGGTAATTTAGTCCCACATCGATTAGGAGGTGGAATCATGTGGTGTAGATAATTGGAACTGGTTTAGGCTTTAGATGAGAATTCTCTTTTAAGGCATATGGGCCCAATTCAATATCGCACCCCATGGGCCAACTCCAGTTTGGGTCACACCGTGTTCCCAACAAGTGGTATCAGAGCCCATGGTTACGGGGCTAGTTTGAGTGGCTCTAATTGGTTCGAGACAGATGGTGCTGAATGTTAATGTGTATAATCGGATTATACATGCTCTTCTCAAGGTGAAGTAGGAGCATCAACTACACGAATTTGCTCAAAGGTAGATTTGACGAGCCCAAATGGAGCAAAAACGTTGTGGTTGGCACACAATGTTGGCATAAATGAACGTGTCAGTTTGGTTCTGTGGTCGAACGGATCGAGATGACAAAATGTTGGATCTCCTGGGTGCTCGGCTGACGAAAATGAATGAAAAGGCAGCAAGGAGTGCTAAGGTTGTTCGGCTAGCGGGAACGAACAAATGTAGCTAGGTGCTAAGGTTATTCAGCAGAAACGAGCTAAATTAGAGATTGTTGGGTTGTATCTCGTTTCCGGTTGAGCGCTCAAATGAGAGGTGACAATGGAGTTGGTAATTTAGTCCCACGTCGGTTAGGAGGTAGGATCATGTGGTGTAGATGAACATGTCGGTTTGGTTATTTGGTCGAATGGATCAAGATGACAATATATTGGATCTCCTAGGTGTTCGGCTGACGGGAACGAATAAAAAGGTAGCAAGGAGTGCTAAGATTGTTCGGCTGGCGGGAACGAACAAAAGGTAGTATGAGTGCTAAGGTTGTTCTGCTGGCGAAAACGAACAAAAGGTATCAGGGGTGCTAAGATTGTTCGGCTAGCGAAAACGAGCTAAGGTGGAGATTGTTGGATTGTATCTCGTTTCCAGTTGACGCTCAAATGAGGGGTGACAATGGAGTTGGTAATTTAGTCCCGCATCGGTTAGGAGGTGGGTTCATGTGGTGTAGATAATTGAGATTGGTTCAAGTCTTACATGAGAATTATCTTTTAAGGCATATGAGTCCAATTCAATATCGTACCTTCTGGGCCAACTCCGATTCGAATCACACCACGTTTCCAACAGTAAAAAAAAGATCAAAGAAGTATGGAAAAAAAACTAGTCTAGTGTCATAATGTTGTCTTCGTATATGTAGTTCATGAACCTAGCCTAAGAGAATCAGGAGAATATCTCGATCCAGCCCACCCCAATTTTTTTTTTTTCATATGATCGTCAATCTGCGACTAGCCCATCCTAGCTAACTCTAGTCCACCCATGCCCATAATAGTGTTGGAGTGGGTGGGGTTCCCAACCTATGTGGAGAAGACCCCGGAGTGCGACGAGCGCCGTCCGAAGTCGGAGAAGCTCGGGAAGTAGGCGACGTTGCTGCTGCTGCTGCTGCTGGAGCTTCTGGGAGCAGAGGATCCGAGTTCGGCCCGAACTCGGTCCCAGGCCGAGTTCTGGCCGAACTCGGTCTGGTTGTTCCAGCGTTTGGCCAGTAGGTGCTGGCTGCCCCGCACAGAGTTCTGGCCGAACTCTGTGTTGTCGGGGGCTGAAGCGGGATTTTGGATGAGTTTTCATCATTGGATCTAATCCAACGGTCCAGGTTGGTTGCGGGATTAGGGAGATATATATTGAGTTTTCTCAACCCTAATTTAGGAGTGCAACATAACACAAGTTCGAGAGAGAAGGAGGCAAGAGTGCCATTGCAACTTCGGAGAAGAAGGCGGAGGATTGAAGGTTGATATTCGGAGGAGATCGTGTTCGGGTAATCGCTACTCGTCGTTCTCGTTCTTCGTAGCCTTGTAATCATTGTTCTTATCTCTGAGTGTTGTGGGGATCCGATTTGGATCGGAGGAGTTTGTAGAGGGTGTAATTCTTCTATTCCATTAGTGGAGGCTTCTCAGGGTTGGACTCCGATCGTCCCGTGGTTTTTTCCCGCAAGGGTTTCCACGTCAAAAATTCTCTGTGTCTGCGTGGATTGTTTTTTGTGTGTTTGTTTTTGGTTCGTGCGTTGTTTGCTCGGTCCTCTCGCAGGTACTCTCCGGTTTGGGGAAAGGTTTCCGCACTTCTTTCCCAATAGAGTGGTATCAGAGCCAGGTTCAAAGGGTGTCAGGAGTTGACAGAGGAACCAGAGAGGAGAGATGGACGCGAAGCCGGTGCGCATGGTGAACCTCAATGGCACAAACTATCATTATTGGCGGAGCAAGATGAAGGATTTGCTATTTGTCAAGAAGCTGCATCTACCTGTGTTTGCATCCGAGAGGCCCAGTGATAAATCCGAGGAGGACTGGAAGTTCGAGCACATACAGGTGTGTGGGTACATACGGCAGTTTGTTGATGAGAACGTGTACAACCACGTTGCCAATATTGAGCACGCGAAGACGTTGTGGGATAAGCTGGAATCCTTGTATGCGAAGAAGACCGGGGTAAACAAGTTGTTCCTGATCCGAACGATGATGGGTCTGCGGTACAAGGATGGGGCGTCTATTACGGATCACTTGAGTGATTTCCAGGGCGTGGTTGACCAGTTATCTTCTATGGGAGTCAAGTTCGACGACGAAGTTCAGGGACTGTGGCTGCTGTGTACCTTGCCAGACTCGTGGGAGACCGTACGAGTATCTATGATCGCTTCTGCTCCAGAGGGCGTGGTCAGTCTGGAGTTTGCTAAGAGCGGGGTGTTGAATGAAGAGATGCGGAGACGTTCTCAGGGCACTTCATCCACATCCCACCACTCAGAGGCATTGGTTTCAGAGAGCCGCGGAAGGGGCAAAAGCAGGGGTCCAGGTGGTGGCAGAGACAAGAGCAGGGGAAAGTCCAAGGGTCGGTACGAGGACTCAGAGTGTTATCATTGCGGTAAGAAGGGCCATATCAAGCGGAACTGTTTCGCTTGGAAGAGAGAGAAGAAGGGCGACAAGGGGAAGCAAGAAGAGAACACTACAGCGGCGGCCTCGACGCATGGAGGCGATGTGATCGTCGTAGGTGATGAGGTCATTACTAACCTCGCCTGCGATGACAATTCTTGGCTGGTGGACTCAGGGGCTTCAGCACATGTATCTCACAATAGGGCACTGTTTGCCACTTACACGACAGGCGACTGTGGCGTGTTGAAGATGGGCAACGGAGATGTGTCGAAGGCGGTTGCCATTGGAGATGTGCATTTGAGAACGAAGACGGGTGCGGTTCTTGTTCTCAAGGATGTTCGTCATGTCCCTGATATCCGTTTCAACCTGGTGTCGGTTGGAAGGTTGGATGACGAGGGATTCTTCAGTCTCTTCGGGAATAGTCAGTGGAAGCTTTCCAGAGGTTCGTTGGTGATTGCCAGAGGAAGCAAGAAGTCCGGTCTCTACTATATGGAGGGGAGCGCACAGGGGGCACAGGAGGTGAACGCAGTCAGTGATGCGTCTACCGAGTTGTGGCACAGGCGGCTCGGCCATATCAGCGAGAAGGGGATGAGCTACTTGGTGAACAGGAAGGTGATTCCGGGGCTCAAGTCTACAAAGTTGGAGAAATGCACGCACTGTTTGGCTGGGAAGCAAAGTAGGGTGTCTTTCCAGAGTCACCCAAGTTCGAGGAAGCCGGCGTTGCTCGAGTTGATTCACTCGGATGTCTGCGGTCCTATGAAGGTAAAATCTCTTGGTGGTGCTTCTTACTTTGTGACTTTCATTGATGACTGTTCCAGGAAGGTTTGGGTCTATGCCTTAAAGACCAAGGATCAGGTGCTGCCTACTTTCAAGGAGTTTCAGGCCTCCGTTGAAAGGGAGACGGGCAAGAAGTTGTTGTGTGTTCGGTCCGACAATGGCGGCGAATACATCGGTCCCTTTGATGCGTATTGCAGAGAGCAAGGGATACGACACCAGAAGACTCCGCCAAAGACACCTCAGCTCAATGGTGTAGCGGAGCGCATGAACAGGACACTGATGGAGAGGGTGCGGTGTTTGCTGTCAGAAGCAAACTTGCCGGGCAGTTATTGGGGTGAGGCTCTTCTCACAGCTGCTTATATTATTAATTTGTCTCCTAGTGCTCCTTTGCAGGGTGATGTGCCTGACAAAGTATGGTACGGCAAAGAGCCGTCATACAGTCACCTGCGGGCGTTTGGTTGTAAAGCCTTCGTGCATGTACCGAAGGACGAAAGGACCAAACTTGAGCCGAAGACGAGGCGATGCGTCTTTGTCGGCTACGGTCGGGATGAGTTTGGCTATAGACTCTACGACCCAGTGGAAGGAAAGCTCTACAGAAGCAGGGACGTGGTGTTCGTCGAGGATCAGACCATGACCAACACTCAGGACTCCGAGACGCCTTCTGAGGCTGAGGAATTGCCTGAGTTAGAGTCATTTCGCTTCGAGCAGTTTCCAGAGGACATCGCGGAGGATCCAGTTATGGGGGAGCCGGTACATGGAGTTGCTCCCAACCTTGATCATCAGCCTGCTGATGGTGGTCAGGGTGTCCCTCAGGAGGATGAGCATGCCGGAGAGGTAGTTCCTGAAGGGGAGGAGGCTGTCGGTATACAGCCAGCACCAGTGGCTCCACTGAGAAGGAGCAACAGGGATCGTCGACCATCTACGAGATACTCGCCGAATGAGTATGTGCTACTGACTGACGGGGGAGAGCCCGAAAGTTTCGCAGAGGCTATGGAAGACGAACACAGGCAGGAGTGGATGGTGGCTATGCAGGAGGAGATGAGTTCCTTGTACACCAATTCTACTTATGATCTGGTGCGGTTGCCAAAGGGCAAGAAGGCTTTGAAGAATCGATGGGTGTTCAGAGTGAAGCAGACGGATGATGCTACTCGCCCTCGATACAAAGCGAGGCTGGTAGTCAAGGGCTACGGTCAGCGGAAAGGCGTGGATTATGATGAAATCTTTTCGCCTGTCGTCAAGCATTCGTCTATTCGGGTGGTGCTAGCATTAGCAGCCAGTTTTGACTTGGAGGTCGAGCAGATGGATGTGAAGACGGCGTCCCTCCACGGTGATCTTGAGGAGGAGTTGTACATGGAGCAGCCGGAGGGATTCTGTGAGAAGGGCAAGTCACATTTGGTCTGCCGGTTGAGGAAGAGCTTGTATGGTCTGAAGCAGGCTCCGAGGCAGTGGTACAGAAAGTTCGAGTCGTTTATGGGGGAGCATGGTTATGCACGGACGACGTCGGACCATTGTGCATTTGTGAGGTATTTTGCCGAGGATGATTTCATCATTTTATTGCTCTATGTAGATGATATGCTATTAGTGGGTCGAAATGCCACTAGGATAGCGGAGTTGAAGCGCCAACTGGGCGCGGCCTTCTCTATGAAGGATTTGGGCGCAGCGAAGACTATTCTTGGGATGGAGATCAGCCGAGAGAGAGAGTCCAAGCTGCTACACTTGTCCCAAACGAAGTACATTCACCGGGTACTTCAGCGTTTCGGGATGGACGGGTCGAAGAAAGTGAGTTCCCCCCTCGCGGCTCACTTTAAGTTCACTGAGGAGCAGTGTCCATCTACCGAGGACGAAAAGGAAGATATGGAGCGGGTTCCATATGCTTCAGCTGTGGGAAGCCTGATGTATGCTATGGTGTGTACGAGGCCAGATATTGCTCATGCAGTTGGTACGGTTAGCAGGTATCTTTCGAATCCTGGAAGGGTACACTGGAGTGCGGTCAAGTGGATTCTACGATACCTTCAGGGCACTGCCGGTTGGAGACTTTCCTTTGGTGGTGACGAGCCGAAGCTGGTCGGGTATACCGATGCTGATATGGCTGGAGATGTAGACACGAGGCGGTCGACTTCGGGCTACGTGATGATGTTTGCGGGAGGAGCAGTGTCGTGGCAGTCGCGGTTGCAGAAGTGTGTTGCCTTGTCGACGACGGAGGCGGAATACATTGCGGCGACGGAGGCTTGCAAGGAGCTGTTGTGGATGAAGAAGCTGTTGCAGGAAATGGGACTGAAGCAAGAGCAGTATACTTTGCTTTGCGACAGTCAGAGTGCTATCCACCTTGTGAAGAATCAGACGTTTCATAGCCGGTCCAAGCACATCGAGACTCGGTATCATTGGATACGGGATGTGGTTGAGAAGAAGGACGCGGCGCTTGAGAAGATGCATACAGACGACAACGGAGCTGATATGTTTACGAAGATTCTACCAAGGGGGAAGTTCGAGTACTGCAGGCAGATCGTCGGGATGACGACGTCCTCCCCATAGTTGTGAAGGGGGAGATTTGTTGGAGTGGGTGGGGTTCCCAACCTATGTGGAGAAGACCCCGGAGTGCGACGAGCGCCGTCCGAAGTCGGAGAAGCTCGGGAAGTAGGCGACGTTGCTGCTGCTGCTGCTGCTGGAGCTTCTGGGAGCAGAGGATCCGAGTTCGGCCCGAACTCGGTCCCAGGCCGAGTTCTGGCCGAACTCGGTCTGGTTGTTCCAGCGTTTGGCCAGTAGGTGCTGGCTGCCCCGCACAGAGTTCTGGCCGAACTCTGTGTTGTCGGGGGCTGAAGCGGGATTTTGGATGAGTTTTCATCATTGGATCTAATCCAACGGTCCAGGTTGGTTGCGGGATTAGGGAGATATATATTGAGTTTTCTCAACCCTAATTTAGGAGTGCAACATAACACAAGTTCGAGAGAGAAGGAGGCAAGAGTGCCATTGCAACTTCGGAGAAGAAGGCGGAGGATTGAAGGTTGATATTCGGAGGAGATCGTGTTCGGGTAATCGCTACTCGTCGTTCTCGTTCTTCGTAGCCTTGTAATCATTGTTCTTATCTCTGAGTGTTGTGGGGATCCGATTTGGATCGGAGGAGTTTGTAGAGGGTGTAATTCTTCTATTCCATTAGTGGAGGCTTCTCAGGGTTGGACTCCGATCGTCCCGTGGTTTTTTTCCGCAAGGGTTTCCACGTCAAAAATTCTCTGTGTCTGCGTGGATTGTTTTTTGTGTGTTTGTTTTTGGTTCGTGCGTTGTTTGCTCGGTCCTCTCGCAGGTACTCTCCGGTTTGGGGAAAGGTTTCCGCGCTTCTTTCCCAACAAATAGCTCAAGAAGGAGTGTTGGGTAGCTGTGTCTTTGTAGTTTCTGGTATTTATTGTAATATCGGTTTTGTAGTTAGACCGATGAGCTAACCCTGAAATGTGTTCAATTGATTTTGTTAGGGGAAGTGCACCAAAATTTCTTTTGGATTCTAGGGTTGATATACCAGATCTCTCCAAAATATTTAATTACTTCTTATAAGGACACTCGTGCTACCTGACGTATACTCTTTTTGTTTTATCTAGCACGTTCAAAAATAAGAGCTCAATTCTAGTTTTATTTATATTTCATTTCCTTAAATTAATCCGTTATAAGTGTGCTTATTGACTAATTCCTTACGTCTTTTATGTCCGTTGCTGTTCCTTGAACGTCCCTTGCACCATGAATCATGCCATGCCATGTGGATTTATAGCCGACAGTGGACAAATATGGATGAATTTTCCGGAATTTTCAACTCCAATCGATGAAAAAATGAACTAGAGACGACGAAGATTAAGCCAGAATTAGTAGACTTTAGAACTTTTTAGATTTTATAGACCAATATAGAACTGAATATGTATGACCATAGACTTCAAAAAAAAAATCTGACAATTTAGTTCAGCTAATTATATAGACTGCTTTAATCACTCCTAAGAGTCATGCTCTTAAACTCAAATACAGATGGAAATAGGATATATTAGCCCAAAAAAAAATATTTAAGTCATTTCAAATTAGATCTTTAAGTTTCTAAAATTTTCTATTTATTATATCATATCTTTATCAGAATAATTTTCACATATAATGGTGTTTTCTAGAAAAATATTTATCACCTAAATCGATTAAGATATAGTATTCTCGGGGTTTAGATTATAATTATAATTTCTAAAGGTTGATTTACTTGGTTCTTCTGCCATGCCTAATCATCTAACTTTTTGTTTTATGAAATCTCGCCTAAATATAAGCTAAATCGGAACAAAAATAAATGCCGGTGAAACCGATCTCCATGTAAGGTATGTCGAATCTTCCACAAATGAAAGCAGGGACAGGGACAGAGCTATGTTAGAGGATCACACCAATTACAAGTTCAAGATTTGAACTTATCAATTCAAAACTCCAACTTATCCATATCAATCATTATGGATAATGAGAATATTTTTTCATTATATTATTGTTATCTTAGATTATTTTGTTCTATCTTTATTGTTACTCAATTTCTTATAAATAAGAAGGCCATCAATGTCCATATTGATTATGAGATTTATTTTCATCTACATGTTTTTCTATTTTCGATTTTTTTTTCTTGGTATCAGAGCAGGTTGTGATCACTCGACACAACATTGTTTCTCCCCAAATACATCACACCAAATCCAAATAATCCTACACACAAAATTCAATCCAAACACTGATGCATCACACCAAATCCAAATAATCCCACATACCAAATTCAAACAATCCCAAATCCCACTGATACGAAAAATTCCGTACAAAAACCAAATCCAAACAACCCCACTGATGCATCACACAAAATCCAAACAACCCAATACTCCAAAATTCAAACAATCCCACACATCTGATCGTCTTCTTCGTAAGTGGAATCAGAGCACTCCATGTTGTGTGGGAAGCTCTCAAAAGCAATAGAAAAAATAAAGGACAGAAAAGATGGTGGATAAACTTGATGCTCTCTCTTCAACAAGTCCAAGATGCTCCTCTCTCTCTCTCTCTCTCTCTCTCTCAAACAAGTTCAAGATGGTGGATGAACTGCTATGGAATCATTACGCGACAAACTGTGCATGGCCACCACGTACAGTTTGAGGGAAGATGTTAGAGGATCATACCAATTACAATTTCAAAATTTGAACTTATCAATTCAAACCTCCAACTTATCCATATCAATCATTATGGATAATGAAGATATTTTTTCATATATTATTGTTATCTTAGATTATTTTGTTCTATCTTTATTGTTACTCAATTTCTTATAAATAAGAAATTCATCAATGTAATCGATGTGGTTGAAATTTTTAACTCACCTTCATATTGATTATAAAATTTATTTTCATCTATCTGTTTTTCTATTTTCGA
>JANAVB010036217.1:1253889-1258889 GCA_029216955.1 Iris pallida
TGGTATTCACGGATCCCGACATGAGATGTTATTCCTCGTTATCTTAGTATATCTTGTGCAAGCTCCCTTGTAGTTCTTGTGTAGTATATGGACACCGATTCTCGAGGAGACTTGCTCCCTTCTCGTAGAATCCCGTGTCGTAACGTGTCTTGCTTGGATCCACTCTACCAGTCGGGGACGGGGAGTACTAGTGTAGATGTGTGGTCATACCCGCCTTGTATATATTATGAACCTTGTGAATGCCAATCCTACACCACACGTATGATTGGCTAGATCATAACCTTGTGCAGACCCAATCCGGCTACATGTTGTAGCTAGTACTCACACACCTAGATGTATGATTCTTGATTCTTGTACATGCCATGATCAGTTACTTGCCTTGTTCTAGCTCTAGTTTTACAGCTTACCTTGCCATGAAACTCACATGTACATTCCATGATTTTCTTGTATATACTCTCTGTTTACAGTCTTATATCTTTTGTCATATCTTGTGAACTGTTGTTAGTAGATTGTACTCGTTCCATCCTGACAGGATATGTTGAAAATATTACAGATGCTGACGAGGGAGATTACTGTACCTACTACGGTCCGAATGACGTAGTGGGCCTAGACCTGGAGACTTTGGTCCAGCAGGGCTTAGCTCCGTCTGGCGAGACCTTACCTATTGCTTAGTTAGAGTAGGTCTTTTATACTGGACTTTGTCTCCAGCTACTTTTGAGACTGTTATTATTATGGATTGTATTAGAGACTTGGACTTGTATATATTCTTGTGTTGGACTTGATAGGTTATTATTTTTTATCGTCTCGTTGTCTTTATCTTTCAGTCGTTACTTTGTTATCTTAGAGTTGTGATTGAGTACTCGTATATATTCATTGCTTGTCCTCCATTCGGAGTTGACCATATTCTCGACAGGTTTTTGATATATATATATAAACTGTTTAGAGTAGAAAAATCTACAGCGTTCCATGCCGATTTTTCGGTGAGGGCTGGGCGTTGTCGCGTCACGTGCCCTTTTAGCGGGTGCGGGTCGTGACACGTTTTAGTGGTGGCCCATGCACGTCCTGAAGTCGCAATTAGTGCGATGTCGTAGTGGCGCTCGACTTAGAGTGCTATTACGAGCCTGCGGTACGTATCTAGGATAGGCTATAGGCTAAGAGTACTCAATCACAGTAGGATCTTTCCTTGCTTATCTTGCTTACCATCTTTGATATTGATTTAATGCATTCTAGTTGTCCTCCTTTGATATAATCTTTCTTATGCCATATTGATATCTTCCTTTCAATCTGTCTCCAGGATAGTTATGACTCACTCTCCTGGCGAGGAGCACGGGAAGACGGAGAGGTCTGCCACCTCTGGCGGGCAGGCTCCGGTCACTTCCCCTGCAGTCGGGACGTCAGTTGGGATTCTCGGGGGTACTCCTCCAGCGCTCTCGATGACTGTCCCTGGGGTCATTGCGGGTACTCTTCTCGCCGTGTCCGGGGCAACGACGGGAGCAGTCGAAGGCGTTCTTCCTCCTCCTCCTCAGCAGCGGATTCTTTTGCCAGTTGCAGACATACTTCCACCTCCACCTCCCCTGCCTACAGATATGGGGCAGATGCTTACTTTCCTCCAGCAGGTGCTGGAGACTCAGAGAGCCCAGGCCGAGGCACAGCAGAGGCAGACAGACACGATGCGTCAGGGCATGGAGGATGCCCATCAGTTGGCCCTTGCAGCCGTGGAGCAGAGGGCTCCTCATCCGGGGACGCGTACTAGGTACGGAGATATCCAGGACTTCAAGAAGCTCGGGCCCCGTGACTTCAGCGGGACTGAGGGTGTGGTCTATGCAGATGATTGGCTCGAGGATATCGAGCGGCAGATGAGGGCCTCCCGCCTGGCAGACGACCTGAAGGTCGAGGCGGTAGGTTTGCAGTTGCTAGACATTGCGCGCACCTGGTTCAGAAACGAGCCAGCCCTAGCTAGAGAGGGCCATACTTGGGCAGAGTTCAAGCTCCTCTTCAAGGAGAAGTTCTTTTCCCCCACGGACAAGATCGACCTGGTGCAACAGTTCCAAGATCTGCAGTAGGGCAGTCTATCTGTAGAGGAGTACGCAGCGGAGTTCGGCCGTCTGAGCCGATACGCAGAGTACATGGTTCGAGACCCAGAGATTAGGGAGAGCCATTTCAGGGAGGGGCCAACTTGGGATATCAAGATCCACATTCCCTCCTTCTATGAGACTTATACCCAGATCTACGCGGAGGCCCGCAAGGTTGAGCGGGAGTGGGGCTTGAAGCCCAAGATGGAGCGTAATCTTTTCTCGGGGGCTTCTAGCAGCACGGGGGCTGCTAAGCGCCCTCAGCTTCAGCATCGTTCTTTCCAGCATCACCAGTCGCAGGTGCAGGCTAGAGCACCGGTTCAGCAGCAGGTGCAACACACTCAGCAGAGGCAGGCACAGCATGGGGCTCCTTGCAACTTCTGCAAGAAGCCCGATCACATCTAGGAGGTCTGCCGGAAGAGGCAGGGCTTGTGCCTCTATTGCGGGGAGGCTGGACATCAGTTGAGAGATTGTCCTACGAACCATCGCCGTGCAGCTCAGGGAGCACAGGGTAGGCCACCTATGGCACCGCATCACGCCCTCCACCAACAGCGGGATATACCCCGCCAGGACAGGGCTTTTGCGATGACAGTTGAGGATCCTGCACGCAATGGACTAGGAGGTAGGGTCTTGCTCTTTCTTCTACCTGTTCTTTCCGCCCATTGATTGATGATTGCTTTCTTAGTACCTTTAGTTGCATATGTGATGATCATGCTAGATTAAATAGAAAACCCCAATGAAGACTGCAATAACACGATACTGTAGAGATTTAAAACCATGCATGTGTTCTGCTTTCCTGGATTACATGTTATATAACTTAGGATAAAATTTAGTAGACCTTGATTGTTGGGTGCTTGACCTAGAGAAGAGTACGACCGTTTGAATTTCGAGGACGAATTTTTTTAAGGAGGGTAGATTTGTCACCTCCAGTTTTCGAATTAGGGGTATTTTTGTCATTTTTTAAGTTTTATAATTTTTAGGAATTTTATTTGATTTTATGTGATTTTTTGGGATTTATTTGGGTTGGTTTGGATTTTATCCAATTCGGACTCAAATTGGAGACCCGGGTAGCCTGGACCCTAGTGGGACCCACATACTAGCTGGACTTGGCCCACATACCATCATAATTAGGTTAGAAATTATAAACCCTATTTACATGGCTTAATTAGTCATTTTAGAGCTTAATTAGTATTTAGAAATTAGACTGAACCAACCCGAAACAAACTCGAACCGAACCCAACTAAGTTTATTGGGTTGGGGGCCTAATGGGTCTCCACCCAAAACCCAATAAGGCCCCCTACCATGGCCGGCCACAAGGAGCATCCCCCCCATTGCTTCATCACCAAGCAACTTTCTCTCTCTCTCTCAAATTTCTTCTTCTTTCCAAAGCTTTTATTCCTCAAGCAAAACCTAACCTAGGTATGTTCATAATTCTCTATTTAATTCTCTTTTTCATATATTGCCTTCACAATAATGATAGAGGAGAGAATTTTCCACACTTTGCCCCTAGAATTTATTAGGTTTCCTAAAATCTAGGTTAGAAGATTTATTTGGGGGTTTTCTAACTAGAGTGGTATATTCATATATATGTAGATATATATGTGTGTATATATATATATATATATATATATATATATATATATATATATATATATATATATATATATATATATGTATGGGTGTCATGAGGAATGGTGGTGGTGTGTGAGAGTGGTAGGGAGTGTGTGTGTCTTGTGTGAGTGTGTGTGAGAGAGTGTGAGAGGGTGGTGTGTGTGTTTGAGAGTGGTTTTTATATATAAATAAATATATATATATATATATATATATATATATATATATATATATATATATATATATATATATATATATATATATTATATAAGTATTTAAGTGTAGAGTGAGAGAGTGGTGGTGATGGTGTATGAGTGAGAGTGGTGGTGAGAGTGTGTGTTTGTGTGTGTGTGAGTGTGTGTTTGTGAGAGTGAGTGTCTATATGTATATATATCTAAATGTGTGTGTGTGTGTATTTACATACATATATATATGTGTGTGTATGTATGTATATATATATGTAGATATGAGGGTGTTTGTGTGTCTAGATATATATAGATGGTTAGATAGATAGATGGATGGATATTAGATTATATATATAGGTGTATATATATATATATATATATATATATATAGATAAATATATAGATAGATAGGAGTATATATATATATATATATATATATATATATATATATATATATATATATATATAGATAGATAGAAGTATATATATATATATATATATATATATATATATATATATATATATAGAGAGAGAGAGAGAGAGAGAGGAAGAGGAGAGGAAGTGAGAAGAGGAAGAAGAAGAATAGAATGCAGCAGTAGCAGTGGCAGGATAGGCAGCAGCAGCAGCAGCACAGGCAATGGCAGCAGCTGCAGTGGCTTGCCTCCCCCCCTCTCTTTTAACCCCTTTTCCCACTTAAAACCCCCCCCTAATGCATATATATATGTATATATGTATATATATGTTTATATATATATAGATAGATAGTTATATAGTTAGAAATTAAGAAGAATTAGAAGATTAGAAGATAAGAAGAGTATAAGAAGAAGTTGAGAAGAACAAGAATGAGAAGAAGACTAAGGAGTTCAAGGAGGTTTAGAAAGAAGTTAGAGAAGAAGGAATTAGAAGAAGTTAGGAAAATTAGAAGAAGAATAGGAAGAAGGAGCTAGAAGAAGAATTAGAGGAAGACTAGGAAGAAGAAGTTAGAAGAAGAGTTAAGAAAGAGAAATAGAATAAGAGCTAGAAGGGAGTTTTTAGGAGAAGTCGAGTTAGAGAGCGAAACGGAGCCTGGAGTATCGGAACGCGATGAAACTTGGCATGGGGCTAGAATAAGTAAATTAAATTTTGCGGGTAG
>JANAVB010036217.1:1263889-1411389 GCA_029216955.1 Iris pallida
TGAATGCTAACTCGGTGTGTTGATAAACAATGTTTGTGTGCAAAATAGCTTAGTTCCCTGAGTGGTGTATTAGATAGTCCTAGTAGTCTTTGCTTGATTTATGGTATTGATATCGAGGAGTCTATCAGTAATGGAAGGGTAGTGAGAGATCTCAATTTATAGTTATACTTGGTTAGATGTAAATTCGTTTGTACCTTGTTGAATTAGTTCCGATAATCAAGAACAATTTCTGGCATATTAAGTTAAAATTAGATAGAATTTAGGTTTAAAATGGATGACATGGTTGTAAAACCAATATGGACCGTGTATTGAATTTTGGCCTGAATCGATTCGATTTAGATTTGAGTTGAGTATGAAGACTTGGTGGTGCAATTAAACGTTTATTTGGAGCGTATGAGGATGACCCTAAGGATTTCTGGTTTGTATTGCTTGTAAACCTAAGATAGTCTAAGCTGATTTTACCTTGAGTGTGGAATAGTTGATCTTATATCTAGTTTGTATGTTAGCATTGGTTGAACCAAATTGAGTTTAGCTAATGGATATTTTTCTAGTTATGTAAATATTTGATGAGACTGAGGTGTATCAAAAATTGATAGATGTTGACTTGTCGGTATTATGGCTATATTGAATGATAGTATTGGAGTTTCCTATGACTTGGTTAGATAACCCGGAGCATGGCATGAATAGATATTAGTTAGACTCGGTTTAGCGAATGTTGGGTTCCCTTGCAATTTTTTCAATGAATTTGAAGTGAAAAAATTGATAGATTATGAGAATTGTTAAGTGCACTTAAAATTTGGCTGTAATAGATTTGTAAGATTGAAACTATTGGTGACTTTAAGAATGTCTTACTTATTGATTGATTGTAAGTTAATCTTGACTAACAAGTGAATTAGAAGCATGAATTGAATATGTGTTAGATTGGAATTGAAAAGTAAGTAATGATTGGTGATTGGTTATTAAGATTTATAACTTATAATTGGTAAGTTAGAATTATAGAGTTGGAATTGGTGATTGGGATCATGACTTTAGATTGGTAGAATTTATCGTACTGATTTAGAATTTGGACTATGAGAATTGTTTGGATTGAATTTATTGATTATGATGTAGTCGAGGATGATTATTGGGTTTAGTTACCCTTGGAAGAGATTTTGCTATATAGACATTGATCCTTTGATCTTAACGGTGAAAAATCTTCAAATTAAAGACCCTTTTTTTTGTAGTGATTGCTGAAGAGACCGCATGGAAATTGAAATAGGTACCTAGTAACATGCACTACTACTAGGAATAACATCTATGGTTTTCTATATATGCATTTTGTTCTTATTAGAGGCAAGAAAAGGTACGTCCATACTTGTAAAAGAAATGGAGTTCCGCAAAAAATATATATTTATGTATTCTTGTTTTCTCTATCATTTATATATGTATTAGTTAGTGTTTAGATCCTGAATTTTATATTAACTTAGAGTTTAAGTCTTAATATGTCCAATTGAAGCGTTTAGATTCTGAAATTTTTTTTCCATTATGCGTTTCCTTCTAGTGTCTGAGAATATGTGTATAAAATGGAGGGTATAATGGAAAAGATTGAACAAAAAAAAAAATTCAGACCTAAACTTTCTAATTGGATATGATAGGACTTAAACTCTATGCTGATATAAAATACAGGATCTAAACTCTAATTAGACTATTGATTATAATGGTTTTAGTTCCTCTCGTAGAGCCACAAACTACATACAGAGTGATTCTCGGTAAGCTAGCTTCCAAGGAGAATCTAGCATATAGATTTGGGTTCAATGCCAGTGGACTGGTTTAGATATTATACTTAGCTATCATGATTGCGAGCTGCATTTGAAGATATTGTAAAAATGAAGTAAATTAAGTTATCAAGAAGGACGTAGAGAGTAGCACCATGTCTTTAGCTCCAACTTGTGCATAAACTGACGTGAATGCGAAACTGACGGAGAAGTTCATGCCTATCTCCAAATGTCAAATATGGCAAAAATGTGTGTTCTTTCTCATTCATGGTGGAATCTGCGCTAGAAGTCTAGAACAACTTCATAAGAGCTATCATAGTCATGCATGTATGTATCCAAAAACAATTTTAGTTGCCAACGTTACGTGAACTGTGTAACACAAAAGATTATGAATGTTTCTTTCAATGGGAAAAAAAAACGAGCACTACGAAGAAAATAATGAAACATCCTACTCAATTACAATAAAAAGAGTACAAGTTCCGGAGGAGGAGGAGGAAGTCGCCGGAGAGGTCGGAGTCGCAAATTTGGAAGGAAAAAAGAGTTTGGATAAAAATTTGAAATAAGAAAAAAAGAGTTACCGTCTCACTTTTACTCGTGGCCAGCGACGAAAATTTTCGTCGCTAATCAGTTGGTATATATACAACGACGTACTAGTGACGGAAGTACGTACTGACGTAAATTTATACTGTATCTTACATAAAATATCAGTAGCTGGTCACTCGGTAATCCATCGCTACTTAGCTACTTTTTTTTACTTCCGCCGGTAAGATTAGTTGCTAATTACGGGTATTTTTGTAGTGATATCCTACTCAATTACAATAAAAATAAGTACATTTCTAAAACCAAAACATTGCACCTTAGGATTTGATCGAATCCGAATCTTATTTTTTTTTTTCTCCCAAATCCAAGGTGTACTGATCTATAAACTATTGGATTCCACAAAGGGAAGAGGATTTCTCAAAGAGTTTACTTTTATAATTAAGCCATTACATGATTACTAGAGAAAAGAAAACAAATGGAAATCCTAATAAAAAGCTAATTTGCTCCTAATATATAAGGTGAAACGAGACTTGTCAAAATCTGTAGCAAAACTAGTTTTATTAGTCAAAATAAATATCCTAAAAGATTTGACAAGTTGTAAGCAAAATCATGTACCCTAATCAAATTATAACTTTCCTAAAACTGTACAGAATTCCAGTTCTGGCTTTAACACAAATATATTTAACCACCTAAACTTTAGAACCATAATATAAATCAAGGGCGGACCTATGCATGGAGTGAGGAGGATTTCACCTTAGCCAAAAAAAAAAAAAATCAGCTTAGGCCAAAACTTGTCACATTTTTATTGGAGTGGATGGGATTTTCAACCTATGTGGAGAATACCCCGGAGAACGACGAGCGTCATCCGTATGTCGGAGAAGCTCGGGGAGTGCATGGATCCTATTTTGGAACATATATGGTAAAGAAATATATGATTGGATTTCATATTTACTTTGATCATATATTTATGATTGGACCCTTCATATAGTAGCTTTCCATATAATTGGGCTTCCAATTATGGCAAGCCAATTATGATTGGATTTCCATTAAATATATGATTGATGCATATTGGACGTTTCCATATATATTGGTCTTTCATGTATAGATTACCAAGGACTTATAAAGGATGATGCATGCTAGTTGAAAACTCATCTCAAAACAATAGTGCTTTACAATCATTGAGAGAGAGAGAGAGGATTACGGACTATTGTGAAGGAAAGATTGCTTCGAATAATTTTTCGGCATCTCTTGTTCTTCGGAGTCCGCAATCAAAAAATTTCTTCTTTCAAGTGAGTTGTGGTGATCCATGTTGGATCGGAAGGAGCTTGTAGAGGGTGTATTATCTTTATTCCATTAGTGGAGGTTCTTCAGGGTTGGACTCCGATCGTCCCGTGGTTTTTTTCGCAAGGATTTTCCACATCAAAAATCTTTGTGTCTGCGATTGTGTTTGGCATTTTTGATTTGTGTACTTTTGCTCGGTTCTCTCGCATGACTCTCTGGTTTGGGAGAACGGTTTTCGCGCTTCGTTCCCAACAAAGTGGTATCAGAGCTTTGGGTTCAAAGGAGTGTCAGGAGTTGACAGTCAAACCAGGAAGCAGAGATGGACGCGAAGCTGGTGTGCATGGTGAACCTGAACGGTACCAACTACCATTATTGGCGGAGCAAGATGAAGGATTTGTTGTTCGTCAAGAAGCTGCATCTTTCAGTATTTGTATCCGAGAAGCCCAGTGGTAAATCCGATGAGGACTGGAACTTCGAGCATATACAGGTGTGTGGGTATATGCGGCAGTTCGTTGACGAGAACGTGTACAACCACGTTACCAATATTGAGCATGCGAAGACATTGTGGGAGAAGCTGGAATCTTTGTACGCAAAAAAGACCAGGATAAACAAACTGTTCCTGATCCGGATGATGATGGGTCTACGGTACAAAGATGGTGCATCCATTACGGATCACTTGAGTGAGTTCCAGGACGTGGTGGACCAGCTATCCTCGATGGGAGTCAAGTTCGACGACGAGGTTCAAGGACTTTGGTTGCTATGTACATTGCCAGGACTCGTGAGAGACCGTACGAGTATCTATGATCGCTTCTGCTCCGGAAGGCGTGGTCAGTTTGGAGTTTGCCAAGAACGGGATACTGAATGAAGAGATGCGGAGACGTTCTCCGAAAACTTCATCCACATCCCATCACTCAGAGGCAATAGTTTCAGAGAGCCGCGGAAGGGGCAAAAGCAGGAGTCCAGATGGTGGCAGAGACAAGAGCAGAGGAAAGTCCAAGGGTCGGTACGAGGACTCGGAGTGTTACCATTGTGTCAAGAAGGGCCACATCAAGCGGAACTGTTTCGCTTGGAAGAGAGAGAAAAAGGGCGACAAGGGAAAGCAAGATGAGAACACTACAACGACGGTCTCGATACATGGAGGCGATGTGATCGTCGTAGGTGTTGAGGTTATCAAAAACCTCGCCTGCGACGACAATTCTTGGCTGGTGGACTCAGGGGCTTCAGCGCACGTGTCTCATAACAGGGCACTATTTGAAACTTACACGATAGGCGACTGTGGAGTGTTGAAGATGGACAATATAGATGTGTCGAAGGCGGTTGCCATTGGAAATGTGCATTTAAGGACGAAGACGGGTGCAGTTCTTGTTCTTAAAGATGTTCGTCATGTCCTTGATATCGTTTCAACCTGGTGTCGGTTGGAAGGTTGGATGACGAGGGATTCTTCAGTCTCTTCGGGAATAGTCAGTAGAAGCTTTCCAGATGTTCGATGGTGATTGCCAGAGGAAGCAAGAAGTCTGGTTTCTACTATATGGAGGAGAGCGCACAGGGGGTACAGGAGGTGAACGCAGTCAGTGATGCATCTGCCGAGTTGTGGCATAAGCGGCTCAGCCATATCAGCGAGAAGGGGATGATCTACTTGGTGAACAGAAAGGTGATTCCAGGGCTCAAGTCTACAAAGTTGGAGAAATGCACGCACTGCTTAGCTGGAAAGCAAAATAGGATGTTTTTCCAAAGTCACCCAAGTTCAAGGAAGCCGGCGTTGCTCGAGTTGATTCACTCGGATGTCTGCGGTCCTATGAAGGTAAAATCTATTGGTGGTGCTTCTTACTTTGTAACTTTTATTGATGACTGTTCCAGGAAGATTTTGGTCTATGCCTTGAAGACCAAGGATCAGGTGCTGCCCACTTTCAAAGAGTTTCAGGCCTCTGTTGAAAGAGAGACGGACAAGAAGTTATTGTGTGTTCGGTTCGACAACGGCGGCGAATACATTGGTCCCTTTGATGCGTATTGCAGAGAACAAGGGATACGACACCAGAAGACTCCGCCCAAGATACCTCAGCTTAATGGCGTAGCGGAGTTCATGAACAGGACACTGATAGAGAGGGTGCGGTATTTGTTGTCAGAAGCAAATTTGTCAGGCAGTTATTGGGGTGAGGCTCTTCGCACAGCTGCTTATGTTATTAATTTATCTCCTAGTGCTCCTTTGCAGGGTGATGTGCTTGACAAAGTATGGTACGACAAAGAGCCGTCATACAATCACCTGCGAGTGTTTAGTTGTAAGGCCTTCGTGCGTGTATCGAAGGACAAGAGGTCCAAACGTGAGCCGAAGGCAAGGCGATGAGTCTTTGTCGGCTACGGTCGGGATGAGTTTGGCTATAGACTCTATGACCCAGTGGAAAGAAAGCTCTACAGAAGCAGGGACGTGGTATTCGTCGAGGATCAGACCATGACCAACACTCAGGATTCTGAGACGCCTTCTGAGGCTTAGGAATTGCCTAAGATAGAGTCATTTCACTTCCAGCAGTTTCCATAGGACATCGCAGAGGATCCAGTTATAGGAGAAACAGTGCATGGAGTTGCTCCAAACCTTGATCATCAGCCTGCTGATGGTAGTCAGGGTATCCCTCAAGAGGATGAGCATGCCGGAGAGGCAGTTCCTGAAGGGGATGAGACTGTTGGTATACAGCCAGCACCAGTGGCTCCAGTGAGAAGGAGCGACAAAGATCGTCGACCATCTATGAGATACTTACCTGGTGAGTATGTGCTACTGACTAAAAGGGGAGAGCCCGAAAGCTTTGTAGAGGCTATGGAAGACGAACACAGGAAGGAGTGGATGCATGCTATGCAGGAGGAGATGAGTTTCTTATACGCTAATTCCACTTATGAGCTGGTGCGGTTGCCAAAGGACAAGAAGGCTTTGAAGAATCGATGGGTGTTTAGAGTGAAGCAGACGGATGATGCTACTCGCCTTCGATACAAAGCGAGGCTGATAGTTAAAGGCTATTGTCAGCGAAAATGAGTGGATTATGATGAGATCTTTTCGCCAGTCGTTAAGCAGTCGTCTATTCGGGTGGTGCTAGCATTGGCAGCCAGTTTCGACTTGGAGGTCGAGCAGATGGACGTAAAGACGACATTCCTCTATGGTGATCTTGAGTAGGAGTTACACATGGAGCAGCCATAGGGATTCTGTGAGAAGGACAAGTCACATTTGGTCTGCCGATTGAAAAAGAGCTTGTATGGTCTGAAGCAGGCTCCAAGGCAGTGGTACAGGAAGTTCGAGTCATTTATAGGAGAGCATGGTTATGCATGGACGACGTCGGACCATTACGTATTTGTGAGGTACTTTGCCGATGATAATTTCATCATTTTATTGCTCTATGTTGATGACATGCTATTAGTGGGTCGAAATGCCACTAGGATAGCAGAGTTGAAGCGCCAACTGGACGCAGCCTTCTCTATGAAGGATTTGGGTGCAGCAAAGACTATTCTTGGGATGGAGATCAGCCGAGAGAGAGAGAGAGAGAATCCAAGCTGCTACACTTGTCCCAAAAGAAGTACATTCACCGGGTACTTCAGCATTTCGGGATGGACGGGTCGAAGAAAGTGAGTTGCCCCCTTGCGGCTCACTTTAAGTTCAATGAGAAGCAGTGTCCATCTACCGAGGACGAAAAAGAAGATATGGAGCGGGTTCTATATGCCTCAGCTATGGAAAGCCTTATGTATGCTATGGTGTGTACGAGGCCAGACATCGCTCATGCGGTTGGCACAATTAGCAGGTACCTTTCAAATCTTGGAAGGGTACATTGGAGTGCGGTTAAGTGGATTCTACGATACCTTCAGGGCACTGCTGATTGGAGAATTTCTTTTGGTGGTGACGAGCCGAAGCTGGTTGGGTATACCGACGCTTATATGGCTGGAGATGTAGATAAGAGGAGATCGACTTCGGGCTATGTGATGATGTTTGCTGGAGGATCGGTATCGTGGCAGTATCGGTTGCAGAAGTGTGTTGCTTTGTCGACGACAGAGGCAGAGTACATTGCGGCGACGGAGGCTTGCAAGTAGTTGCTGTGGATGAAAAAGCTGTTGCAGAAAATGGGGCTGAAGCAAGAGCAGTATACTTTACTTTACGACAGTCAGAGTGCTATTCACCTTGTGAAGAATCAGACCTTTCATAGTCGGTCCAAGCATATCGAGACTCGGTATCATTGGATACGGGATGTGATTGAGAAGAAGGACGCAATGCTTGAGAAGGTCCATACTGATGACAATGGATCGGACATGCTCACGAAGGTTCTTCCAAGGGGAAAGTTTGAGTACTGCAGGGGGATCTTCGGGATGATGAGTTCCTCCACCTAGTTGTGAAGGGAGAGATTTGTTGGAGTGGGTGGGGTTTCCAACCTATGTGGAGAATACTCCGGAGAGCGACGAGCGTCATCCGTATGTCGGAGAAGCTCGGGGAGTGCATAGATCCTATTTTGGAACATATATGGTAAGAAAATATTTGATTTGATTTCCATATTTACTTTGATCATATATTTATGATTAGACCCTTCATATAGTAACTTTCCATATAATTGAGCTTCCAATTATGACAAGCCAATTATGATTGGATTCCATTAAATATATGATTGATGCATATTAGAAGTTTTCATATATATTGGCCTTCCATGTATAGATTACCAAGGGCTTATAAAAGAGTGATGCATGCTAATTGAAAACTTATCTCAAAACAAGGGTGCTTTACAATCTTTGAGAGAGAGAGAAAGGATTAAGGACTATTGTGAAGAAAAGATTGCTTCGAATAATTTTTCGGCATCTCTTGTTCTTCCGAGTCCGCAATCAAAAAAATTCTTCTTTCAAGTGAGTTATGGTGATCCGTGTTGGATCGGGAGGAGCTTGTAGAGGGTGTATTATCTTTATTCCATTACTGGAGGTTCTTCAGGGTTGGACTCCGATCGTCCCATGATTTTTCCCGCAAGGATTTTTTACGTCAAAAATCTTTGTGTCTGCGATTGTGTTTGACGTTTTTGGTTTGTGTGCTTTTGCTCGGTTCTCTCGCAGGATTTTCTGGTTTGGGGGAACGGTTTCCGCGCTTCGTTCCCAACAATTTTAACCTAAGACAACTCGAATTTCTAGTTCTACCTGTTAGCCCAATGATTATATCATGTTTCTGAATATGGCTAATCAATTAAGTTTAACCAGTGATGTCACTAATATTCATGTAATCACTATCATGTTGCTACTTAAACTTAGCATTGTCCTATAAACTTAGCATTGTCCTAAATGGTCTATATCATATTGCTATGCTTATATCATACTGCATCATATTGTTTTGTTCGTCTAACATGCACTTGCAGACAAGCAGTAAGTATGATCAAACCAGGACATATGCAATAAACAATATTTGATGGTCCAAAGATGGTGTCATACAAAAAGATTTCTCTGAACCGCCTAGCGACCTATCCGGGACCTCACATCGGGAGTTCCGCTGCCCAGTCAGCGGACAGGGGTCGAGGGGACAACGCCCCCGTCAGGGGTTGGGGGCGAAGCCCCCGAAAGGTATTCAGATTTTCAGATCTGTTTATCTTTGGACGATTGCTGTCAAGAAAAAATGCGTCTTCAATGTCAGGAAAAAGACGTCATCAAAAGGGCTATTGGTTTTCATATTTATTATATATTTTTTCTTTTATTGAGTATAGAAAAAATGTGAGATTGATCGGATCGGTACTGGCTTAGATTATTCATAGTACACAAACAAAAATAAGCCTACCTACTTATCCCAAAAGTCCACAATTCTAAAAAGCCCAAAACCTATGCAAATTTGGTCCATTCCTAACTATTCTGACCCAGCAGAACTCTGACAGAACTCTGACCGAGTTCGGTCCGAGTTCGATCTGGATTATTTGAATTTTAGTTCCCACAAAATCTGCATCCAACGTTCGTATGCAAAATTCTAGCTCTGCCCGAACTCTGCACGAATTCGGTCCCCCAAAAACACTATAAATAGAGTTGAGATTACCATTCATTTCAATCATCCAATTTCATCTCTTCTCTTCTCTATCTAAAGTGTTCTAAGCTTTTTACTTTCATATCTAAGCCTTTACGACTCTTAGCCAAGCTAGTACAGTTTCTGTTTAATCTAGTGCTTGGTGTTGAAGAGTTGTATCGGAGGCTGCATTCAGAAAACGTTCCAGTTTTTCAATTGCCTTCTGGAGTCGGTCGTGCGCTCGTCACCAAGCACGGTGTTGTGAAGTCGGTCGTGCACTTGTCACCAAGCACGGTGTTGTAAGAGTTGCAAGCACTTAGTTAAAGCTTGTGCCATAGAGGATTAACAGCGAGCAAGAGTACTCGCGACTGGACTAGTCCTCTCAGAGGGAAACCAGTATACATCGTGGTGTTCACTGAGTTTGAATTCTTGACTTACTTTACCGCATTTTATTTACCATCTTTTATCTGCCATATTATATAACTGCCTAATATTTTTAATTGGTAATTATTTTCCACTGCACACGTACACACTCTATTCATCCTCTCTCTAGATGTGCTCAACGGTCCTACACTACCCAGGTATATGTCGAACATCAAAGTGGTAGAATTTAAAATTAGCTTTACGGATTGCGGCGTTGCGTCAATATCGTAGAAAACGCGGTGCGATTCGAACCGGTGTTGGTCCATAAGGTGAGATATTGGACTCGTTTTATATGCCTTAAAAAAATTTTATGTAAGGTATGAACGAGTTCCAATTATCTACATCTCATATTCCTACCTCATATCTGATGTAGAACTAAATTACCAACTCTATTATAATTCAAACAAATACTATTATGCAAATCCATGGATGCTGCTGAATTAACTAGCTACGTCAAAGGGAGTCCAAATGAAGTTGGTGTGGTGGTCCAAAAGTTGTCATAACCTGTCAAGAGATTAACAGCTCCCGGATACTAGCTCCATTACTGATCTATGATCTACTTCAAGGTCCACCTGGAGTCCACCAACCCCACTTCTCAGTCTTCATCTCCTCCTGATCTTACATTTTTCCCTGTGGGCCATGCTTCGATCTTGAGATATTTTATAGCTTTGGAATATTTCACTAGCTAGATCTCCAACACAACGAATATGCATGCACCAAGAAGAGAGTGCATTAGCTTCTTACTTAAGGATCTGTTGGTAAATGCAACATCTGTATGTTTGGATCTACATTGTTTGACTGATTATATTTACTTTATTTTATTTTTTGGATCTCCTGATGTGGAGTAGAGAGACCCTGAGAATCAAATCAATATGCAAGATATTATTGGCCGGCAACTTTATAAGTTGGCCTTAGACTACCCCAAAGGCCGTAGTTTTAGTTGTTACCTAACCCTATGGAAAACATAAAAATAAAAATAAAATATCTCGAGCCAAGAATTATTCAAGTCTAACTAGATTCTAAGCACCTAATGTTCAAAACAATCATTAATTTGTTTTTTTTTTTATTTTGATTGTGTTATTTATTGTCTTGTTATAAAATAAATGCTCAGAGTTTCCAACTTTTGTTGAAGTAAGGTCTTGTTTGGTTCGCGGAATAATAGGATTGGAAAATGAAAGTTATTATTTTTCTATGTTTGGTTGTAAAAGGATTGAGGAGGAAATGAAAGTGAATCAAATAGAAAATTTTTTTTGGAGAAAAATGATTACATCCATCCAAGCAAAGAATCACTTTTTCATGTTAATGAATTATTTTTTTTCTTTCCAATTTTATTGGCATTTTCAAAACATTGAAAAGGAAAATCAATAAAAAATTTAATTTTTTCAAGGAAATACCAAGGAATTGATTTCCTTTCCTTTCCTGCACCAACCAATAACCGGAAGGAAAATCAAATGTTCTTTCTTAAAAATTAATTTTTCCCAAACTTAGAAAAAAAAATCTGACAGAAATTCTACTTTTCCATCTCTATAGCAATATAAGGGAATTGTTTTCCCTTCCGTGCACCAAACAAGACCTAAGGGTATGTTTGGTTATGCAAAGTTAGTCGAAGTAAAAAATCGTGAAATCAACATTATGCACATCGTACATACGTATATTTTCCCACTTCCTTCAGTTGTGTAGATTGATGAAGTGAAGGTTAAAAATGAAAATTTCATGAATCCATTGTTCGAATATTTGAAGAAGTGAATCTTGGAAAAGTGACAAATTAATTAATTATTAATTACTTTTATAATATATAATAATAATAATAATAATAATAATAACAAAACAAAAATAAACAAAAACATTAACAATAACAATAACAATAATAGTTGATTTGACTTGAGCATGGAATAGTACGTTGCTCTTCAGATAACATTAGATGTAACAATTTGAGTTTAGCGAATAGACGTTTTTCTAGTTATGCATATATTTGATGTGACTGAGGAGTATTAAATATTGAGAGACGGTGGCTCGTGGATATTGTGGCTGGATAGATGATGATTTTGTAAGTTCTGAATCATTGAATTATGTTGTCTTGTTAGATTTTAGCTTGGATTATAGATGGATTGAATGCACTACCAGAATAAGTCATATTAGCGACGTCCAAAAACGTCGCTAAAATGGAAAAAAACGTCGCTAAAACTGTTTACCGACGTATTTAGCGACGTTTTTCTGTGGTCGCGAAAAGCCATGTCGCTAACAGGCAAAACGTCGGTAATCGTCGCTCTTACCGATGCTTACCTACGTAAGAAAACGTCGATAATTCTTGAACATTTACCGATGTTTACCGGCGCACCGTCGAAAATATGGCGACGTTTGAAACGTCGGCCAACGTCGGTAAATCCTGCAACATTTAGCGATGTATATCTAGTACTTACCGACGTTCACCGACTCTGTAGACGAGGGAAATCCTGAAACGTTTACCGATGTTTACCGACGCTTACCGACGCGACTATACGTCGGTAAGCGTCGGTATATCTGGTGACTTACCGACGTTTACCGACGTTCAGCTGCGTCGCTAAACGTCGGTAAACGTCGCTAAGTTTCAAAATAAATAAATAAATAAATAAATTACAGAATGTCCACAGGATCACATTTTCTACCTGCAGTTCAATAAATAACAAAAAACCACAAGCACATTTTTTCCCTGGACTCGTCGACCCCTTCGGTGGAACACTCAACACCAGTACATCACAATAGTATAACAATCAATGCAAACAAGAGTAAAAGTCTACAACCAACATATGATAGGAACAAACACTAAAAAATAATCCACATGAATAGTATATCCATATGAATCTACATGAATCCACAACCAATACTGAAAGTCTACACCGGTACATCACAATAGTATTTCCACATGAATCCACACCAATACTGAAAGTCTACACAAACAAATAATCACATAAACAAACACTAAAAAAATACTACAATATCATAAACAGTCCTAACTCGGACTACTGCGGATCTGGAGGAGGAGGGCACCGCCGCGCCTCAAGGATAGGAACATCTCGTACTCCTTCCGTGAAATCGTCACCGATGAAGAAGGTAGTGACGTCGGTGGAGTCGGAGGTAGTGACGCCGGCGGAGTCGACGACGATGAAGGCGCACCCGGAGGACAATAACGCTCCAACGCTGCTAGTCGCTGGTGGTAGGAATCCATGGTAGATAACAGCCTCGTACTGCTATCAACCATCGAATCCTGCATCAACGTTAGCCTCTCGCTCATGGACAGCTGTGATGCTTGCAAATCCATCATGCTACGCTCTGTCGACGCTCTAAGATCAGTGACGCCCCGCTCTGTCCTCTCAGTCATATTCCTGAGCTCCATAATGTTGCGGTCGAGCGTATCCAATCGTGCTATGAGCGCAGCATCGTCCGTCTGGTGCTGCTCTCCTGGATCCGTCGTAGCAGTTCGTCACGGACAGACTCCACCATCTGCTGGACTCGGACAGACTCCTGGGAGGGCTGTGGGCCATGCACACTAGCAGGGGAGATACTAGAGGACTGTGTCACAACTAGGGTGCCATAGGATCCCGTACCGTAGTACGTACCCCTGTGGAGACCACCAGCGGCGGTCGCCCACAGCTCGTCCTCCGACGGAGCTGGAGCGGGCTGCGAGAAAGTACCGGCCTCTCCCGCAGCAGGTGCACTAGCTGTCACGACCCGCTCCCGAATAATCGGACACGAGTTGGACACGCCCAGCCTTCATTGTTAGACACAATGAAGTAAGCTGTACCAAGCTAGGGAAACTAACCAGATAAACATGAAAGTATAGAATCACAGCAACTATATAATGTGTCCCAACCAGAAAGAGATACAATATCTGAATTTATTACAATTCAACTATAAGAGTCTGCTAGTCTCAATACATGGAAAGATAAATGGAAATACTAATGAGACTAGGCCTCTGCAGCCTCTAGGTCACAAGCAGCTCCAGCTGGCTCAGTAGGGAAGGCAGTATCCTGTCCATAGTAGGTGTCACACAAAGCCTCCATCTCACCTATCATAACATATCCAGTCAGGAGCGGAGCAAGTACAATTCTAGTAATGAACAAGACATCATGAAATGAAGTACAAGGGAACATGGAAAGTACAGGAAAATACAGGTGAATAAGTACATGAAGAACAGGGTAAAGTACATGAAAAACATGAATGTAAGAGCATGAATGAACATGATATGTAAGCACCTGAAAGAACATGATATCACAGGAAATAGTACAAGGAAATCTCCTGAACATGTGTGTAATACATTTGAAATATAACTAAATATGTGACCGGCTAGGGTAAGCACCTGAAAGCACATGAATGGTGACTAGGACCCGCGTGCACGATGCGGGGTCTAAGCTAAAACACACCTGAGTTGTTACTTGGGATTGGTCACATAGATAGTATATTTCCCCTCCCCAGATACAAGTAATAAGCACAAGAGAACAAGAGCACCAGAAAGTACATGACGTGTTGCAATTGTGTCACTCAAGGAAGTACAGGGAAGATAATGTAAAGTACAAAACCGTAGAGTGTACTTGCCTTGCTCCAGGAAAGTACAAGTAGGCAATAGGGCTAGGTATCCTCCTGTACAAAATAATGATGTATACAAGTTGGTTAAAAACTGTTAATTCTAATTGGTTACCTAGAGATTCTAATTTCAAGTAATTCCTAAACCAAACCTTAGTTCTATGGTTTATTATAAAGTATCAATATTATTGACTATATTCCAAACTAGCAAGAATCCTAATGATAAGTACTGTATAATACATGGTTCTGCTATAGACAAGAGTACAAAAGTAACTTAAATAATGGTAGAGATTTTTAAATCCTAATTTAAACTTTAACTTAAAAGTCATGGATGACTCATCCCAAGCCATTGAACCATAGCAATTTTCACTGAACTATAGATGTAATCAATTTAATTAAAAAAACATTTTAAAAAATTAGTCCTGTACCAGGCTTCTACATAGACTCAGATGTTACACATGTCTCTCTTGATAGATCATTAGCCTCAGTCTTTATTTAATAACTTTATACTGGAATTGCTTACTATATTTAGTTAAAGGATTCCTGGACATCTCAGTCCAAGTACTTCTCTACATCAACAGTCTCTAATGTGACTGATACAGACCTACTCTATTCCTCACTTGGACTTGTATAACCAGTCTATATCAATCTCTATTCAGTCCTAACTGTACATCCTCTAACTCAGTCTATAACAGGGAACAGTTCAATGCAAAGGGTATTGTACCTAATTACTCTGCTACCAAGTCAACTGAATGGTTGAGCCTGAATCCTTCTATCCAATCAGGATACACATTCTAGTCAACTCCAAGTTCCATAATACTACAATACTGCATATGTACTCTCAGGTTTTCCTGAGATATGAAATCCTTGGTTTCCTTCAAACAAGACACATGATACTCAAGTTTTTGCCTAAGCCTAAACTCTGATCTCATTTCCAGCTACCAGGATTAGTATTCAGGCTTATGTGAGGATCCAGATAAATGAACCAATTAAAAGTTGATCAAGGTTAACCTGAGTCACATTCTCAGGTTAATCTGAGAATGCATTCTCAGGATCACATATAATCTCAGTTTCACTGAGTTACTCAGTTTAATTCCTGAGACATTTCTTAAATTCCTGAGTCTACACAGGAATGTACTCCTGGTTACACAGGACTTTACATCCTGGCTTACACAGGAATGTACATTCTGGTTAAACAGGAATGTACTCCTGGTTACAAAGGACGTACAATGTCTCAGGTCTCTGATTCCAGAGACCCAACTGTCCCAGATTACTCATTCAAAATGAAGTATCAATTGGAATAGAATTCCTACTGATCATCATCAATCCTGAATACCCATACCCTGTGATATAAGCTCTCAAGCATTGGCTTCAGAATTTGAAACTGAGAATAAGCAGGGCTTGAAAGAACACATAATGCAGGTAATAATCCTATTCCAGCTTCCATAAGCCAAATCATTTAAATCAACTGAAAATGGATTAAACATTCCCATATAAGGCTGGAAAATGAGTAAGTTAAACCCATGGTCAATCTCAGTTATGCCTTCATCTCTGGTAATGAGTTAAGAGTCTAAACAGTGCTCTATTAACAACTCCTACAGGATTGGAAATAAGCCTAAAATTCCTAAGCCCATTCCCATACATCCTCAGTTGTGATTAAATAAACAATCAACTACTGAACTAACAGTCCTATATCAATTAGAAATTGAAACTATCATTAAACAATAATTGCCCAGATAGCCATGTTAGTAAGGGATAACCCTCTCTCTACCAGGAACAGAACACAGGTTTATAATGGCCACAAGGTTCAGAGGAAATGCAGTAGCCATCAACCAACAGTGTTCCATGCTGCCTGCAGGTTACTGCATTTCCCTCTCCTCTCAAGCCAAAACCAAAACATAAACTAAATCTAAAATGCTGCTATAATCTTAAGAATTTAAAGGAACATTCATAGAAAAGTCTAATTACTACCTAATCATCAACAATCTAAAAGTACTTCCTAGCCTATCTAAATCCTGATACAGGCCTTCAACTATTCAAAACAATAATTAATTGACTAAAATGAAATAAATAGAGATTACCTGAAGAAATAGGACCTGAAATTGCACTTGGGTCACAAATGACACCCAGCTACTCGACTAGATCCAATCTTAATCCTTCTGAGCAATTATCAACAGAACAAGATAAAATAGGAAGGATCATCCTCAAACATTCATCACAGTGTCAAGACACAGGGATTGGAGATTACAGGTTCAGATACTTACTTTGTATCTACCACAAGTTCTTCAATCAACACTACTAGTCCTTCTATTTGTTCCAGAGGTTCTAAAATATAAAACATAAAATTAAAAGAAACAACTTAGAAGGGCTGATTGCTACAATGATTCAGAACATGGTTTCCAATCGAACTCACCTCTACTATGAAATCAGAGCTCGAAGGAGAACAGATCCAGATCTGATGAATATAAGAACGACCAATAAATCCAATTGAGTTCGTTGGATCGACTGATTCAAAGGGGAAAACAAACAAACACCTAGCGATCAGAATTTCAATGCTAAACCAAAGATAAATTGTTCAAAGAAGATGATGGTCGAACCACGAACAGATCGACCTGTCCTACTCTCGATCAAAATCGATCGACCAGATCCAGAGTTGAACAGAACGTTCTAGTTGTTGATTCGATTATGATCAATCTCCAAATAAACGAATTGGTTGAGAAGGCAACGAAGAGGAATTCTTACTGAGCTTGCCCCTCGATTGCAGTGTCGATCGACCCTCAGAGCTCACTCCACCATGGCTGGTTCAGAACGAAGTTTTGAGAAGATGAAGTTTGGAGCAATTGAGAGGAGAGGCCGAGAGAATGGTCTTAAATAGGAGATGGATAGCGTGAGGCTCAGGCTTCTTCTGGCGGGAAAAATTTCTCGTTCCTCTCTCTGACAGGTTGTTAGAGCGGAGGAATGGAGCACATGGCCAACTGTCATGGCCGTTGGGTTTGAACGAAATTGAAGATTCAAAATAATACTCACAGTGGAGAGTTAGGCCTTCCAAGGATTTAAAGAAACAAATGACTTGGGCTAAATCCAATGGGCTGTTTCAAGGAGTGATTTATGGGCTTGGTTGGGGACAAGGTTAAAAATGAGGAGGAAAACCATTTCATGGAAGCCCAATAAATTGGACTAAAGGAAAATAATAACATCAATATTGATTTAGAAGAGAAAACATATATTCAGGAAAACTTTTTAAAAATTAAAATTTCCTGAAAAAGTGGAGTTACAAATACTCCCCCCTCAGAAAAATTTCGTCCTCGAAATTCAAAGGACCAACACAACTCCCAAAAAGATCCAAACTCCAGTTTTTATTGAAAATCAAAATGCAAAATACAATCACGAGAACAATCTAGGATAGCGTTCCCGCATCTCGTCTTCGCGCTCCCATGTGGACTCTCCCGGAGAGTGATGTCTCCACATGACGCGAACGAGAGGAATGGTCTGGTTCCGCAGACGCTTCTCTCTCCGGTCCAAGATCTCTACTGGTTGCTCCTCGTAAGTCAATCTCGGGCCCACCTCTAGCTCGGAATAGTCCACTACATGGCTCGGTCTGGAATGTATCGTCGAAGCTGGGATATGTGGAAAACATCGTGCACTCCCTCCAATCTAGCTGGAAGCGCCAATCGATATGCCACCTCGCCAATCCGTGCCGTCACGTCGAAAGGTCCAATGAACCTCGGACTGAGCTTCCCGCCTCTGCCGAACCGAATGACTCCTCTGGTCGGTGAGATCTTCAGGAACACTCTGTCTCCAACCTCGAACTCAAGTGGCCGTCTGGTGCTGTCCGCCCAATGCTTCTGCCGATCCTGCGCAACCCTGAACGATCTCTGATCAGTCTGACTTTCTCTGCTGAGTCCACCACCATCTCTGGCCCAAGTAAAGCTCTCTCGCCAACATCGTCCCAGGATAACGGCGTGCGACATCTCCGCCCGTACAATGCCTCGAATGGAGTCATCTCGATGCTGGCCTGATAACTGTTGTTATAGGCAAATTCCACCAGGTGTAAATGGTCCTCCCACGAACCGTCAAGTCGAGTGCGCAAACTCGTAGCATGTCCTCCAGGGTCTGAATGGTCCTCTCGGACTGTCCGTCCGTCTGTGGATGATAAGCCGTGCTGAACTTCAACTGTGATCCCAAGCTCTGCTGTAGACTCCTCCAGAAGTGTGATGAAGCGGCTGTCTCGATCTGAAACGATGCTGACTGGCACTCCGTGAATCCGCACGATCTGACGCATGTAGAGGTCTGCAAGCTTCTCGGTCGACAGCCCAACCTTGAACGGAATGAAATGGGCAGACTTTGTCAATCTGTCCACGATCACCCAAATAGCGTCTTTGCCACTGGGAGTACGCGGCAATCCAGAGACGAAGTCCATGGTAATGTGCTCCCACTTCCATTCCGGAATAGGTAAAGGCTGGAGTAGTCCCTGGTCTCTGGGCTGCCTCCTTGACTTGTTGGCACACAAGGCATCTGGAAACAAATCTGGCAACCTCTCTCTTCATCCCATACCACCAAACATACTCACGCAATCCTTGTACATCTTGGTAGATCCAGGATGTATAGAATACTGCGACTGATGAGCCTCCTGCATCACCTCTTCCCGCAAGTCCTTGGGCACACACAGCTGACTCCCGTGCCTCAAGGATCCGTCCTCCGCAATGGTGAAGTCGTCGAGCAGACCTAACTCTGCCTGAGCTCTAAGACCTTGGATTCCCTCATCAAGCAACTGGGCCTCCTTGATCTTCTCTAGCAACCCCGACTGTATCTGCATATGCATCATCTGACCTCTATACCCTGGGAACAATCTCAATCCCAAGGCTCTCCAGATCCTCCAAGAGATGCCGGTCCATGGTGAGATACATAGCAATAGGATACCGACTGAGAGCGTCTGCAACCACATTCGCCTTCCAGGATGATACTGCAGACTGATGTCGAAATCCTTCATGAGTTCCAGCCATCTGCGCTGCCTCATATTCAGCTCCTTCTGAGTAAAGACATACTTCAGGCTTTTGTGGTCCGTGAAGATGTCCACTCTCTCCATACAGGTAATGCTTCCACAGTTTCAAGGCAAATATGACTGCTGCAAGCTCCAAGTCATGTGTAGGATAATTCTTCTCATGGGGCCTCAACTGTCTAGAAGCATACGCTATAACCTTCTTGTTCTGCTCCAGCACACATCCCAAGCCTTTCCCTGAAGCATCGCTGTAGATGACGAACCCTCCTGATCCCGATGGCAAAGCTAGAACTGGTGCCGTCGTGAGTCTTCCTTCAATTCTTCAAATGCTGACTGGCAGGCGTCGCTCCATATGAACTCCTCGTCCTTCGCGTAAGCTTCGTCATGGGCTCTGCTATCCTGGCGAAGTCCTTCACAAACTTCCTGTAGTATCCTGCAAGACCCAGGAAACTACGAATCTCTGCTACCGACTTGGGAGGTGCCCATGCTTCCACTGCCTCAATCTTCTTGGGATCCACAGAAATCCCCTCTCCAGTCACCACATGCCCTAGAAACTCCACTCTGTCCAAGAAAAACTCACATTTCGAGAGTTTTCCATACAGCTTCTCCTTCCGCAGAATTTCCAGAACAATCCGCAGGTGCTCAACATGCTCCTCCTCCGTCTTGGAATAGATTAGAATGTCGTCAATAAAACTACGACAAACTTATCCAAATATTTGTGGAAAACCTTATTCATCAGGTTCATAAAAACTGCGGGGGCATTGGTGAGTCCGAACGGCATCACCAGGAACTCATACTGGCCGTATCGAGTGTTGAAGGCTGTCTTCGGAATATCCTGCTCCCGAACCTTCATCTGGTGGTACCCCGATCGAAGATCGATCTTAGAAAAGACCTTCGCTCCACTAAGCTGGTCAAACAGCTCATCAATCCGTGCAAGGGATATCTATTCTTGATGGTGATATTGTTGAGTGCACGGTAGTCAATGCACATCCTCACCGTCCCATCCTTCTTGGGCACAAAAAGCACCGTGCTCCCCAGGGTGAAGCACTGGATCGAATAAATCCCTTGCCCTCCAGCTCATCAATCTGCGCCTTCAACTCCGCAGCTTCCTTCGGGTTGATCTTGTAACAGTGCTGGGACTTTGGTGCTGATCCGGGCAATAAGTCATGCCAAACTCCACGTCTCGATCTGGTGGCAATCCTGGAAGCTCCTCGGGGAAGACGTCGAGAAACTCTGCGATCAGCGGATGCGGCAATCCTGGTCTTCTGCAACTGCTCCGAAGTAGACTCCCTCTGGCCTCTCTGCAACTCGTCTGCTGATCTCGAACGGTGGAACTCCTGGCGGGCTGAAGATCACCTTCCTTCATGGCAGTCTATTACAGCAAACTGCTCGCTCATCCAGTCGATGCCGAGGACTACGTCGAATCCAGGCAGTGGCATCACTAGAAGTCGAGCTCGGATCTCTCTCCCAGCAATAGTGATAGGGCATTCCACCATCTCACTTACTGGAACTGATCTGCCTCCTGTCATGATCTGACAGTTCCGCCTAGTGGGCTTGGGTGTGAAGCCGTGTCTATGCAGAAACTCATATGATACAAAGCTATGTGTGGCTCCAGAATCAAACAATGCAATGGCAGGGAAAGAATGCAAAAATATAGAACCTGTGATCACATCTGGTACTGCCTCGTCCTCCTCAACTGCAGCCATGACGTAAGCACGTCCCTGCTGTGCCTCCTCCTCTGCTGCTGGTGCTGTGCAAACCTCTGCTGCTGGGGTGGTAGAGCTCCTCCCCTCTGGGGTGCAGCAGGTAATGCTCTGGGTGGTGCAGCCGGTGGTCCTCCAGCTCCTCGTCCTCCTGCTAGCCTAGCTGTAGCCTGAGCGCAGTCTCTCATCTGATGTGCATCGGATCCGCAGAAGAGGCAAAGTCCCAACCTCTTGCGGCACTCGTCGATGTGGTGTCCTGGGCGATGACAAAAAGCACAACTGATCGCCAGATGCTGTCTCTGATGCTGATGTGCTGGAGCTCTGGCCTGACGGTGATGCTGCTGCTGCTGCTGTGGCCTCGTCTGGGTCTGAACCCTCTTCGCTGGTGCCTGGAAACTGCTGCCCACGTCCCGGTCCCTCTTCAGCCTTGGGTCCGCCTCCTTCTCTACTGCCTGGGCGATCTTAAGGATGCTGGAGTAGGTAGTCGCCTGGCTAATCGCCACCGCATGTCGCAGCTCCCTGTTGAGACCCTTCTTGAATCTCCATGCTCTGTCCTCTGGCTCTCTAACCAGTCTCTCAGCGAACCTGCTGAGCCTGGTAAACTCCGAAGTGTACTGTGCGACCGTCATCGTCCCCTGCTGCAGCGCCTCGAACTGCACCCTCAACTCATCACGCTCCACCTCTGGAAGAATTTCTCCTTGAACAGTGTTTTGAAAACTGTCCAAGACACCCGGGGCTGACAACTGGGGGTCCTCCCGGTACCAAGCTCTCGCCAAGTCAAAGAGTCGCATGCTAGCCACTGACACCTTCTGGTCCTCTGGAATGTTCGCCATGGTCAGAGTCCTCTCTGCATTCTCCAGCCATTCATCTGCATAGATGATCCCCTCGTCGCCCCAGAAGTCCATCGGGCTAAGGTGCTGGTACTCCTTCGCTGTCCCGGGTCTCGGTCCTCGCGGTGCTGGAGGTGCTACTGGTGCTGGTGCTGCTGGTGCTGCCGGCTCCCTGGTCCTCAGCGCGTCGACGACAGTCGCTCTGAACTGCGCTGCCTGATGGTTCTGGGCCTCCAGAAAGTGCTGAAACAACGCCATCACTTGGTTGCCGTCAAGCATCATCGTCGGCGGCAGCGATGGAAAGATAGGAGGCGCTGGCGGAAGCTGATCTGCCTGAACGTCTGGTGCGGGCTGCTCTGGTGCGGCCTGCTCCGAACCGCCTGCAACTCCAGAAGTGCCTGCAACTCCAGACTGGTCTGCGGTCTTCCTCGTAGTGACCATCCTGCATAAAAAGAAAAACTTGTTGAATGACAAACCCTAAAACCTAACAAACAATGTTTTTTTTATAATAATAAAGCACCTGATAATCCTGATAATACCTGATATACCCTTATTTCCCGGTTTTCCTATGCTGTGATCAAGTTTCCCTAATGTAATCAAGTCCCCTAATAGTACGCTAAAACCTAGGTACCATTAGGATTGACCTGCATGGGCCACCACTAAAAACATGTCACGACCCGCTCCCGAATAATCGGACACGAGTCGGACACGCCCAGCCTTCATTGTTAGACACAATGAAGTAAGCTGTACCAAGCTAGGGAAACTAACCAGATAAACATGAAAGTATAGAATCACAGCAACTATATAATGTGTCCCAACCAGAAAAGAGATACAATATCTGAATTTATTACAATTCAACTATAAGAGTCTGCTAGTCTCAATACATGGAAAGATAAATGGAAATACTAATGAGACTAGGCCTCTGCAGCCTCTAGGTCACAAGCAGCTCCAGCTGGCTCAGTAGGAAGGCAGTATCCTGTCCATAGTAGGTGTCACACAAAGCCTCCATCTCACCTATCATAACATATCCAGTCAGGAGCGGAGCAAGTACAATTCTAGGTAATGAACAAGACATCATGAAATGAAGTACAAGGGAACATGGAAAGTACAGAAAATACAGGTGAATAAGTACATGAAGAACAGGGTAAAGTACATGAAAGAACATGAATGTAAGAGCATGAATGAACATGATATGTAAGCACCTGAAAGAACATGATATCACAGGAAATAAGTACAAGGAAATCTCCTGAACATGTGTGTAATACATTTGAAATATAACTAAATATGTGACCGGCTAGGGTAAGCACCTGAAAGCACCTGAAAGCACATGAATGGTGACTTAGGACCCGCGTGCACGATGCGGGGTCTAAGCTAAAACACACCTGAGTTGTTACTTGGGATTGGTCACATAGATAGTATATTTCCCCCCCAGATACAAGTAATAAGCACAAGAGAACAAGAGCACCAGAAAGTACATGACGTGTTGCAATTGTGTCACTCAAGGAAGTACAGGGAAGATAATGTAAAGTACAAAACCGTAGAGTGTACTTGCCTTGCTCCAGGAAAGTACAAGTAGGCAATAGGGCTAGGTATCCTCCTGTACAAAATAATGATGTATACAAGTTGGTTAAAAACTGTTAATTCTAATTGGTTACCTAGAGATTCTAATTTCAAGTAATTCCTAAACCAAACCTTAGTTCTATGGTTTATTATAAAGTATCAATATTATTGACTATATTCCAAACTAGCAAGAATCCTAATGATAAGTACTGTATAATACATGGTTCTGCTATGAGACAAGAGTACAAAAGTAACTTAAATAATGGTAGAGATTTTTAAATCCTAATTTAAACTTTAACTTAAAAGTCATGGATGACTCATCCCAAGCCATTGAACCATAGCAATTTTCACTGAACTATAGATGTAATCAATTTAATTAAAAAAACATTTAAAAAATTAGTCCTGTACCAGGCTTCTACATAGACTCAGATGTTACACATGTCTCTCTTGATAGATCATTAGCCTCAGTCTTTATTTAATAACTTTATACTGGAATTGCTTACTATATTTAGTTAAAGGATTCCTGGACATCTCAGTCCAAGTACTTCTCTACATCAACAGTCTCTAATGTGACTGATACAGACCTACTCTATTCCTCACTTGGACTTGTATAACCAGTCTATATCAATCTCTATTCAGTCCTAACTGTACATCCTCTAACTCAGTCTATAACAGGGAACAGTTCAATGCAAAGGGTATTGTACCTAATTACTCTGCTACCAAGTCAACTGAATGGTTGAGCCTAAAGACTGAATCCTTCTATCCAATCAGGATACACATTCTAGTCAACTCCCAAGTTCCATAATACTACAATACTGCATATGTACTCTCAGGTTTTCCTGAGATATGAAATCCTTGGTTTCCTTCAAACAAGACACATGATACTCAAGTTTTTGCCTAAGCCTAAACTCTGATCTCATTTCCAGCTACCAGGATTAGTATTCAGGCTTATGTGAGGATCCAGATAAATGAACCAATTAAAAGTTGATCAAGGTTAACCTGAGTCACATTCTCAGGTTAATCTGAGAATGCATTCTCAGGATCACATATAATCTCAGTTTCACTGAGTTACTCAGTTTAATTCCTGAGACATTTCTTAAATTCCTGAGTCTACACAGGAATGTACTCCTGGTTACACAGGACTTTACATCCTGGCTTACACAGGAATGTACATTCTGGTTAAACAGGAATACTCCTGGTTACAAAGGACGTACAATGTCTCAGGTCTCTGATTCCAGAGACCCAACTGTCCCAGATTACTCATTCAAAATGAAGTATCAATTGGAATAGAATTCCTACTGATCATCAATCCTGAATACCCATACCCTGTGATATAAGCTCTCAAGCATTGGCTTCAGAATTTGAAACTGAGAATAAGCAGGGCTTGAAAGAACACATAATGCAGGTAATAATCCTATTCCAGCTTCCATAAGCCAAATCATTTAAATCAACTGAAAATGGATTAAACATTCCCATATAAGGCTGAAAATGAGTAAGTTAAACCCATGGTCAATCTCAGTTATGCCTTCATCTCTGGTAATGAGTTAAGAGTCTAAACAGTGCTCTATTAACAACTCCTACAGGATTGGAAATAAGCCTAAAATTCCTAAGCCCATTCCCATACATCCTCAGTTGTGATTAAATAAACAATCAACTACTGAACTAACAGTCCTATATCAATTAGAAATTGAAACTATCATTAAACAATAATTGCCCAGATAGCCATGTTAGTAAGGGATAACCCTCTCTCTACCAGGAACAGAACACAGGTTTATAATGGCCACAAGGTTCAGAGGAAATGCAGTAGCCATCAACCAACAGTGTTCCATGCTGCCTGCAGGTTACTACATTTCCCTCTCCTCTCAAGCCAAAACCAAAACATAAACTAAATCTAAAATGCTGCTATAATCTTAAGAATTTAAAGGAACATTCATAGAAAAGTCTAATTACTACCTAATCATCAACAATCTAAAAGTACTTCCTAGCCTATCTAAATCCTGATACAGGCCTTCAACTATTCAAAACAATAATTAATTGACTAAAATGAAATAAATAGAGATTACCTGAAGAAATAGGACCTGAAATTGCACTTGGGTCACAAATGACACCCAGCTACTCGACTAGATCCAATCTTAATCCTTCTGAGCAATTATCAACAGAACAAGATAAAATAGGAAGGATCATCCTCAAACATTCATCACATGTCAAGACACAGGGATTGGAGATTACAGGTTCAGATACTTACTTTGTATCTACCACAAGTTCTTCAATCAACACTACTAGTCCTTCTATTTGTTCCAGAGGTTCTAAAATATAAAACATAAAAATTAAAAGAAACAACTTAGAAGGGCTGATTGCTACAATGATTCAGATGGTTTCCAATCGAACTCACCTCTACTATGAAATCAGAGCTCGAAGGAGAACAGATCCAGATCTGATGAATATAAGAACGACCAATAAATCCAATTGAGTTCGTTGGATCGACTGATTCAAAGGGGAAAACAAACAAACACCTAGCGATCAGAATTTTAATGCTAAACCAAAGATAATTGTTCAAAGAAGATGATGGTCGAACCACGAACAGAGATCGACCTGTCCTACTCTCGATCAAAATCGATCGACCAGATCCAGAGTTGAACAGAACGTTCTAGTTGTTGATTCGATTATGATCAATCTCCAAATAAACGAATTGGTTGAGAAGGCAACGAAGACCAAGGAATTCTTACTGAGCTTGCCCCGTCGATTGCAGTGTCGATCGACCCTCAGAGCTCACTCCACCATGGCTGGTTCAGAACGAAGTTTTGAGAAGATGAAGTTTGGAGCAATTGAGAGGAGAGGCCGAGAGAATGGTCTTAAATAGGAGATGGATAGCGTGAGGCTCAGGCTTCTTCTGGCAGGAAAAATTTTTCTCGTTCCTCTCTCTGACAGGTTGTTAGAGCGGAGGAATGGAGCACATGGCCAACTGTCATGGCCGTTGGGTTTGAACGAAATTGAAGATTCAAAATAATACTCACAGTGGAGAGTTAGGCCTTCCAGAGGATTTAAAAGAAACAAATAACTTGGGCTAAATCCAATGGGCTGGTTTCAAGGAGTGATTTATGGGCTTGGTTGGGGACAAGGTTAAAAATGAGGAGGAAAACCATTTACATGGAAGCCCAATAAATTGGACTAAAGGAAAAATAACATCAATATTGATTTAGAAGAGAAAAACATATATTCAGGAAAACTTTTTTAAAAATTAAAATTTCCTGAAAAAGTGGAGTTACACTAGCAGCCGCCTGCTCCTTAAGTCGTTAAAACTCGGCCTAGAAAGCATAGATACTCTATAACTTCTAATGTCTAATGTACTTATTATTACTAAATACATGAATATTTATTTGCATGCATATTTACTAAGTTATATCAAAACTAACACGAAGTATTAAAATTAATAAATAGAATTGTAATACTTACATAGGCCTGCTCCTCCCTCTCGTCAATAAGCTTCCCGTCCTTCCGATGTGTGGCCAGAAAGACAGTCACCATATTGGCGTCACCACCCCTCTTTACCAGTAATTAAATATATCAAGTTTTACTAATTTATCGGACTTGCATTAAAATAATATTTCTGAAATAAAAACATACCAGACGACGGAAATGTTCCGTCATCGGAATCGACCCACCGTACCACTTCGATCCCTGCTTCCTAGCCGCCTTGGCCTTCTCAGACTTTTCCTTGTACCTTGGCTCGTCGAATCGAGCCTTCATTGCAGTCCACTGATCAGGGGTGATCCAACCTTGGATCGGCTTTCCGACACGATCACGTTCTTCTGATCATTAATAGAGTCGCGGATTAGCTTAGCAGCGACGGAAGGAAACATCCCCTCGATCATCTCGACCCGGTGCGGTAGAAAAATACATCCTAGAAGAGTGCAAACCAAATATTTATCAGTTATATATATATGCAAAAATTATACGATTCATGTTAAAAGCAAATATATTTTAACCTTGAAGCGCGCAAACCAGTGGGCCTTCCTCTCGTTCGGAGCATCAGAGTAGTTTATCTAAGGACCACCATAATCAGTCCTCAATAACTGGCCTAGGCGTCTCTGTACCGACGGGAGATGATATCTATACAGACATATTATATTCATGAGATAAGTTAATTTATGATAAACACAGAAAAAAATAATAAACCAAAATACTTACTTTGTACCGTCGGCTCAGATCTCCGTCCTCGTCTCTCCGGAGGTGCACACGCATCATCTGCCTGATACTGGCCGGCCGGCGGCTCAGCCTCCGCCATCTGCTCATCTGTCTCCATCGTCGTATCAGTTATGAGTGCGACCAAATCCGTCACACTTGTAGCCCTTAGCAGGCTCTTCAATAGCTCTCGGTAAATCTTCTACTTCTTTCCATATCGTGTATCCGGGCCACCTTGGCGGTGGATTAGCCTTCTCCACAACACCAGCATGAAAAGTATTCATGTTCCTCCGATACGGATGATCCTTCGACAGGAATTATCGATGATAATCGAAGAAGCAAGGTTTGCCTCCATGTTTCAAACGGAAAGGCTTAGTGCGGTCCATGCAATACGGACATGAAAGACGACCATACGTGCTCCATCCAGATAATATTCCATAGGCCGGAAAGTCGTTGATGGTTAACATAAGTGATGCCCGTATCTGAAAATTTTGTTCTAGAAACATCGTACGTGTTGGAACCTACTTCTCACAGCTGATTCAACTCATCAATCAATGGCTGTAAATACACATCGATATTCCTTTTCGGATTGTTCGAACCTGGGATAATAACGGTGAGGAACATATACGGAGTCTTCATGCACATCCAAGGCGGTAGATTGTACGGAGTGACGATCACAGGCCAACACGAATACTAGGATCCCGAAAGTCCGAATGGGGTAAAACCGTCGGAGCAGAGACCCAATCTGATATTACGCGGATCAAAAGTAAAATCTGGATACTCTCGATCAAAGTGCTTCCATGCTTCTCCATCAGATGGGTGATCCAACACTCCTTCGGTCTGTTCCCGCTTATGCCAACTCATGTTTTCTGCAGTTTCCTTCACCATAAACAACCGCTGCAACCGTGGCATCAACGGCAAGTAGTGCATCGAATCGGTAGGCTTCCTTATAGCGACAGACTTTCCTCTACCACTGCCCTTGTAGCGATCAGTACCACAAAATCTGTAGGCGTCTTCATCCTTGTCGTCTTTATAGTACAACATGCACCCGTTGCGACATGCATCGATTTTTTTGTATCCCATCCAGAGCGATCTCACCATCCTCTTAGATCGGTAAAAGTCTTTAGGCAACTTAGTACCCTCAGGCAATATATATTTCTATAATCAACTCCATAAGTCGGTTGTAGCAATCTTACGACATATTAAAATCGGACTTGATGCTCAACAATCTTGTAACCGCCTCCAACGGTGAATGATCCTCACAACCAGGATATAAAAGGAGTCCTTGTATTCTCCAACAACTCCATGAACTTTGCAGCATCTGCGTTCGGTGCCTCTTCAAGTGCTTTATGATTGTCCGGATCGAAACTAGGCCCCGTCGCATCAAAAACCATATTTACTAACCCATCATCATAAGTAGCATGGTTGTGGACATCCACATAAGGCTCATACTTCGATGCTAAAGACACAAGTTCTCCGTGCGCGCTCTACTGATAGTAATTCGACGTGAAACCCTTCGAGTATAAATGATACGTGACTTCCACTTCTGGTTGATATTTCAAGTTGCGACATCTCACACACGGACACTTAATTTTGGTACCGTCCATGTACTGAGGAAATGCCTTGGCAAACTGCAAAAACTGCTATACACCCTCTATGAATTCATCTCACATACCGCACATGTCATCAGGATGACGGTTGTACATCCAAGAATGATTCCGCAGATAGTAATTCAGCTTCATATCCATTTGAAGATAATTCTGTAAGATAGATACATGCACATCGTTGAAAGACTTGTAAAAGTAACAGGCGCATTAATCATGGCATATTCTAAACATTGAAATAGAATTCCAAGTAATCATGATACAACAAGTGGTAGTAGTGTATCGCATGACATAACCATATGACCAATGTTTTGAGGGGTGCTATAGTGTATCAGAATTGATACTCAAAAGCACCAATGGTATACTTGGTATCAGAACATATATATTAGAAGGGGCAGATCTGGGCACCAGCAACTACCTAATGGTGGCATCTGTATCAACTTGACATAGGCCATCATGTTACTATGTCAAGTACAGACTATAGGTATTAGGGAGTGCAGTACCATGTATACTGGATAGAGGAAAGAATATATATGATATGTATCGACCAAGTTCAGCTATTGGGGCAATATCTAGATACTCGAATTGATACTAGAACCTAAAGGTCAAAGTTGCATATAAGGTACCAAGACCAAAATAATCCTAAGTTCAACCACTAAGGACCCATGGGATTCATTTTTTCTCCTCCTTTCCTAATATTTATTACAAAACTTATGACAAAAGTAACCATGTGTTATTGCTTGTTTTACTATTAATGTTATTTTTCATAATGTTATTTTTATTTTAAAAGGTAAGGATATTATTGGAACATTGCTATATTATTGGAACATTTATTACAAATCAAATGGTCTTTCCTAGGTGCTTTTGTTGTTTTACCAAACAACGGAAAAGAAATGTGACAGGAATTCTACTTTCCCATTCCCATAGAAAATACAAGAGAATTTATTTCCTTTCCGTGAACCAAACGAGGCCTTAACCCCAAACCAAGTATATATACAAATATATCCTATATGATATATATATATATATATCATACAGTAATAAATGTTGCACATCGTACATCGCACATGTCATCTTGCACATCGCACATGTCATCAGGATGACGGTTGTACATCTACGAACGATATCGTCGATAGTAATTCATATTTATTTTTAGATACTTCTGTAGGATAGATACACATTGTTCAAAGGCAGGCTTTAGGGGAGTTTAAGGAAACAACTAATAATTCATATCCATTTTTATCAGTGTCAATATAGGTCATGTATCCTTTATGTGTTGACATGTATCATGTGTCTGTATCCATGTGTCCTGGTCGCGGGGGGAGCATGATAACTGTAATCTTAAAGCTAACTCAGAAAATAGGAAATAGAGGGTTAGAGTTTACCTGAGCCGGAGGGGGTCAGGGGGGAGGATGAGTCGCCGGAGCAGGGGGGCGCCGGGTAGGGGATCGTCGGGGTAGTAGCTCAATGGGGGCCGGGAACGGAGGAGGGTAGAGGGTTGTCGGAGGTGGGGGCGTCGAGGGGGGAGGGGGGTCACCGGGTAGGGGATCGACCGGAGGAGGAGAGGGGCGTCGAACGGAGTGCGGAGGGGGGCGTCGAGCGGGAAATAGAAAATTGGGAGAGGAAGAAATGAAATATTGAATCAGGGAGCCCTATTTGACGTAATTTAGCGATGTCTAGAAAAAGACGTCGATAAATGTCACAAATTATTTAGAATATTGTGACTCAATGATGCTCGCGTCGCAAAACGTCGCTGATTGCAAAAATATAGCGACGTTCAGCGACTTCTCAGTGACGTAACTTTCAAATATTTTTACCGTAGTCACTAAACTTCGCCGGACGTCGCTATAATTCTCAAACAGCGACGTTTAGCGACTTTTTTAAAGTACGTCACTAATATCCAAATTATTAGCGACATTTTAAATAAGCGTCGCTAATTACGTCACAGATTTGACTTATTTTGACAGTGATGGCAGTATTGGAGTAAATATGACTTGGTTAGGTGACCCTGAGCATGGCATGAATAGATATTAGTTAGACTCGACTTAGTGAATGTTGGAATTCCTTGGAGATAATTAGAGTTTAGACCCTGGATTTATATCAGCCTAGAGTTTAAGCCCTGACATGTCCAATTGAAAAGTTTAGATCCTATACTTTTATTATTTGTTTTATTTTTTTCATTACACCCTCCATAGTCTATATATAAAGAATTCATTGTCAAGCATGAAAGGGAGGGCATAATGGAAAAACTAAAACAAATAATAAAAATCCAGGGTCTAAACTCTAATTAGCTTGATTACTTGTGATTGAGCTAATAAACTTGGAGTGGTAAAAATTAATGGATTATGAGAATTATTAAGTCGACCTATAATTTGGCTGGATTGATTTTGTAAGTTCAAAACAATTGGTGACTACGAGGACTACTTTGACATGTTGATTGGTTTAAGTTGATTTTGATTATACAAGTAAATTAGATGAATAAAGATTAAGAACGAGTTAGATTGGAATTGAGAGTAAGTTCTGATTGATGGATTACGAAAAATACCAATTGAGATTTACTACTTATGATTTGGTGATTGAGATTTACGACTTGGGATCAGTGATTGAATTACAAATTTGAATTGATGGAATTTATAGTACGGATTAAGGATTTGGATTATAAGAGTTACCTGGATTGATTTCATGAATTATAATAGCTGAGAATAATTATAGGGCATAATATCCTAGGAGATAATTTTGCTAGATAGATTATGACCCTCGGGACTCGTTTGATTCAAGTTTTTGTATTCCTAGGAATTTATTTTCTATTTCTTCCCTATGGATAGGTTGGGAATATGTAGTCCAAAAAGTTCAATTTTTACATTCCCATGTTTGATTCACATAGGGATAGTAATTTTAATTTGCTTAGTTTTCCATAATATTCTTTTATTAATTTTATGATGCTACTAACTTAAATTCATATGTTTGGGATAGAAGTTGAAATTTTGAAAGTAAAGGGAAGGTACTACAGTCCAAACAGAACACCCAAATAGTATTCCTAGAAAATCAAAACTATTCCCAATGGTGACTTGGGAATAGCTTTACATCAATGGGAATATGATGCCCCTCCTATTTTCTCCCTAATTTTCTATCATACACATACTAAACATGGATTAAAAAAAATTCAAAACACATTCCAATCCTCCAAAACTTGAACCAAATGCCCCTTGGATCTTTATGCTTATGTTAGTGAATGGTCTGAGTTGGTTCATTAGTTGCTTTGAGTTAGAAGTGTTTTCTCGAAGTTTTGATTAGAATCACATAGATTGTTAGGTAATATTTAGCCTTAGGACATGGAATAGGTGTGGTGATTTCTAGTTGTCTATTGGAGATGAGTTATCATGATGGTTAAGTACGACCTGTGAGTTCACTAGCCTTAGTGGTTAGGCGGGTGTCCTAATATTAAGCGTTAGGAATCAATAGGAGAAATCGATAAAGTAGCCTTGAAGAGTTTGACTAGTTACGTACATTGCGATAAGAATAGAGACGAGATAGTGATATCGAAGATAAGCCTAGAAAGTAATTTGTTTCTTAGAGATTTTGATTGATTGTTTACTGTTGGAATAACAAATTATATTTGGATTAGTTGGATCAATTACTTTTGTTGAATTCTCTTAGTTGATTATACTCAAGTGGAGGTGATGGATAAAATTTTATTGACAGGTTAGACTGTGATTGAAATCGCGTGCATAAAAAAGATGACAGTAGGGTAATCCTTGGATTATATTTAGCTTGGGTTTGGATTGATCTTCCGTGATGTAACATTATGTTGTTTATAGGTTGGAATAATTGGGTTAGCGATCATCTATTGTAAGGAATTGGTTGAAGGATTGGGTTTTGGCTTATGAAATATATTAAATTTTGATGGTTCAAGATTTCATACTATTGGACGAAAGTCGATGGTTTAGATGGATACATGTTTTTGATATGATGACAAACTAGCTATGAATTAAGATCGATCATTGGAAATTAAATAATAACTTTATATTTGGTTGAAATTGGACGATGTTAACAAGGATTAGGATCATGTTTAGAAGAGTATGTTATGTATGCATAGTAAATGATTCTAATTTGGTAAGTTTTTTTTTTGGATTGAGAAATTCTTAGGAAATGGAACGTTGATTGATTCAATAGTAATTTTTGAGATAGTGTGATTCTTCTACAACTGAGCGTTGATGTATAATTATAATTGGGACTTTGATGCAGTCAGGTTTAGATATTTGGTTAATAATTGAATTTGATATCTTAAGGATGGTTTGGATCATTTGAGGTGGAACACTTGAAATTTGAATGAAGATACTAATTGGTTTTGGGCTATATTCTTTTGCTTCAGAATAGAGCAAGTATAGTCCTCGGATATGTTTGCCTTAGTCTAGTTTTGGTTTCTTGGTGCTTGTATCTGCATCTCAGGTTTTGGTTATGATATTTTTTCTAGTGAGTTTGAGAAGGGTGGTTTTGTGTGAGGCATGTTATTGACGGAGACAGAGGATCTTAGTAGATCTTTAGAAATGATTGGATTGAATTTGGTAGTGTAAGTTGTTCATTTGATTGGACTAAGGTGTGAGTGAGCTTAAATTTACTTAAGAATGATGGAAAGTTATGTAAGACGTAGACTTGGACAAGAAGAAAGATGCACGTGGAGTTCATTGAGTTCATTTGTTTTAGTATTTTGGTGTATCTATGGATTGAAAGAGTCGGCATAGACATACGAGGAAAGAGTTGTTGCAGATGTGTTTGTTGTGTGCTAAAGGACTTTCTCAAGTGTTGAGCAAAAATAGAAGGAATTTTATAATTAGGTTGGGTCTTGACTTGTATTCTTTGGAGATCATTTAGACGTAAAATCGACATGAAGTTTGAGTAAGTGATTGAGTAAGGGGTTTTATTCATCGGTCAGTTGATGTAGAGAGAGGAGTTTAATCTTATAAGTTTTAAGGATAAAAATTTCTCTGAGTGGTGTATTATGAAATGCCTCGCTCTGTGCAGTATATTGGGCTTGGATGGTCTATTTAGACTTGGATTCATGTGTTGGAGTTTAGGTGTAGACTTATTCCCGTATGAAGAAAAATGTTCAAAAATAGGCATGTGACCTTTTTTGACTTGACCATATATTTGATTGATTTCCATATATGGATTTCCATATATGTTAAGCCTACATAAGATTGGATGCTGAGCCAACATAAGTTTGGATTCTAAACCCACATAAGACTGGATTTTCATATATGGACACATGACTGCTATAAAGGAGTCTAAACGATCTCCTTAAGATATCCCATTGTGTTTAATGAAAGTTGTTGAATAAGTTCAACATGAGAAAGCATAAGTTGTTAAATAAGTTCAGTACAAGAGTTTGAGATCTCATTGTGCTCAATAAAAATTGTTGAATAAGTTTCACACAAGAGAGCTAAAGTTGCCGAATAAGTTCAACAAAAAAGTTTGAGAGATTTTTCTTCTTCTTTATCTTGTGTTAGAGAGTTCTTAAAAGCAAAAAGAGAGTGTTGAGAGTCATTGTAATTTCTTTTCTTCTTTATAATGGAACTGAATCACCCTCGTCCGTGGAAGTAGGCATCTTGGCCGAACCACGTAAATTCTTGCCTTTGCGATTGTGAATGAGGTGTTCTCTGATTTCTTGGATTTATTTCCATTATACTCCAACAAATTGGTATTAGAGCTTGGGATTCTAGCAAGGGATCCAACAAAGTTCTTAGAGAAAGGTAATTGGGTAGATTCTTGATATAGCTCGTAAGGTTGGAAAATACGTAATTGAGAAGTTCAATGGGAAGAATAATTTTTGGCTTTTGGAAAAGCGAGATAAATGACGTTCTCATATCTCAAAACATTTACTAGGCTCACGGGGAAAGTCCAAGAAACCCACTAACATATCAATGATGATTAGGATGACATGGATCTCGAAGCATGTGCTGCTATTTGCCAGTATTCGAAAAGGGGTGTCGTGTACTCTGTGAAGGATGAAACTATCGCCATTGGGCTCTGGTTGAAGTTGGAATCACTATACATGACGAAGACTCTTACCAACCGACTTTACATGTTAAAGTCGCTCTACAAACAAGTGATGGAGGAAGGTACGTCAATTCGAGATCATATCTCAAAATTCGCTCGAATTATTTCTGACATGAAGGATGTTGACGTATATGAAGATGATTATCGTTTGGCACTAATCCTTTTTTTTTTGCTCGATTCTTATGAGAATATTATTCAAACATTACTATACATGAAGGACTCATTTTTTAGAAGAGGTTACGAGTGTCTTATTGTCTAATGAAGCACGGAGGTTTGCTTAATGGCAGGAACGATGGAGATCAAGTCCAAGGTTTGACGATAAGAGGGAGGACAAACGATAGAGCATTTTCTAGCAGAAGGTCAAGATCCAAGTCCAAAACACCTATTGAGAAGGTGAAGTTCTTCAACTGCAATGAGAAATAAATTTATGCAAATAAGTGTCCTTGTCCAAAGAAGAAGAAAAAAAGAGAATAAGACATAGAGAGAAGGTGATGAAGCAAATTGTGTTTCAGAAGACGATAGTGACGGGGTCTATTTTTCGATAGCACATGACAACATGAGTGACCATTGGATTCTAGATTCTGGATGCTCTTCTATATGTGTTCAAAGAGGGAGTCGTTTTCTACCTACAAGGCGACATGGTGGTTCTGTTTTTATCATGCCCCAATACCCGAATACTGAGACGGACTAGGCCAATTACTCCATATGATGTATATAAACGTCATACGGCGATCGTGGCTGTCAAGAGACTAGGGGGTGTATGCTACAATCAAGTCTCCTATGGTCTCACAGAGCATCTATGTCTCAATCAATCAAAATAAGAAGCAGTAAATAATGATCATATAAGACAAAGCAGTAAGGCGACCCCGACGCTTCATCAAAATGATTCATGAGCCTAGCTATACAAAATAATAAGCTAGTAGCGAGAGTCAATAGTACATAACTATAGTCAGCTGCAGTCCGATTTAATTAAATTATATGAGGAACTAAATGTCCAGAACTGTCGGCTAAACAGCTGTCGGTGGCTAAACGCCAAGTACAAAATTGAAGATATCAGAGCAGTGAAGAAAAAACCCACTCATGGTCCTTGGCGTCCATACTCCTAGTGTGCACCATTGTTCAGGTATAAGGCTGGATCCTCTGGCACTGCTACGAGATCTGGCCAAACAAAACCAGCGGGGTCAGGCCCCGAATTGCAAGTACCACAAGGGAGCACAAAAGAGTGAGATAAAATCCAATGAGTAAAATATGATCCGATTCACGAGTTATAGGCTTATACCATATCATCGAGACAATACGACACCCTTACAACCAAACAAGGACAAACGGTGCCACTTTCGTGCCGAGATAAGATATATCCTATAACCATAGACAGGTGAAAGGCTTCTGATCACAACTTCGGTCCACGGCCTATCGCAGCACAATAGCCCAACCTAACAACCAAAAAAGGACATGGGTTGGACCACGCACCACGATAGTCCATGTTCCTCAGTTGCTAACAGAAGAAAATATATCACAAACAAGTTGGCTTACAAGCGGCCAATCAATCCTACGGCTTTCTATGATTCGTCTAGGTTATCCCAGTAATGTAATATAGGAATCCTCAGATCGTGTCAACCCAGCAGGGCTAGCCAAACCATGATAAATATACATATACACGTAGCACTTTGATTATGCACCGGTCTCCCGTAAGGCCACCATGCCAAAACATATAACACATAGCACGTAGGAGTCGGATATAGTCATCCGCTATAGGCGAATGAAACCATATCCGTGGCAGCCAACCCGACACGTCAGGACTGGACCTGGGGTGGCTAGTATGGTACGATCTCGGGATTCTGTTCCCTCTCCATGCTTCTACCGATTCAAGTTGCTTAGATTAACCCTATCTTGATATTAGAATTACATGTCGTGGTCTCATGGTCATCCTCCTATATATCATACCATAGTACGTGTACCCTAAGTATGAATCCACATCGGCTCAAGGAGTCCCAAATCTAGATTCATGCTTAGTGTAATGCATCAAACAACGATCAACATACCACGACACTATTACTGACCAATTACCATAACTGTTTTGGAAGGTACACATGTATTGACATATAACACGAATGATCACTTAGCACGTAGAGTCACACCTCAGTGCACTCATTAAATAGCACCGCAGTGCATACTAATTATTGTATCTTAATACACACTTAGAGCAGGTTCCAGCACGTATACAGGTAATCAGGTCAGGAACATGGTTAAGTCAGGAAGTCACACGGACCCCTCGTGACATAAAAGTCACATATGAATTCTGGTTAAAGTGAGACATGAATATTCTTGAAGCCAAGGCAGAGATCTACAACTTTCATGTTAAGTCACATTATCAAGTCGTATTCATGTGATCATGCCATGATCATGGTTCAATTAAGACAAGTTTGCCCAAGATTCACAATCATCAAATCGAGTAGTCACAAGCTAGGTTGAGTACAAGATGTAAGCCATTTAAAACACAAAAGAATATAATAAAAGGAACATGCAAGGGGCAAGGAAAAGGGGGCCAGAAAAACATACGGCCAAGGGTCATGCGGTCTGCAGGACACATACAGTCTGCAGGACTGCATACGGCCAAGAAATGAAGTCCGTATGACTTCATGCGGCCAAGGTTCATGCGGCAAGCTTCCGCGGTCAAGGGTCATGCGGCCAAGCTCATGCAGCTAAGCTCATGCGGCAAAAAATGAAGTCCACATGACTTCATGTGGCCAGGTCGCGGCCAAGGGTCATGCGGCAAACCTGATGTCGCCAAGCTGCTCGCGGCTAAGCTCATGCGGCCAAGCTGCATGCGGCAAGAAATGAAGTCCACATGACTTCATGCGGCCAGGTCGCGGCCAAAGGTCATGCGACAAACCTCATACGGCCAAGCTGCTCGTGGCTAAGCTCATGCAGCCAAGCTCATGTGGCAAGAAATGAAGTCCGTATGACTTCATGTGGCCAAGGTCACTGCTCATCTTCTTTAAGATCCGAGAAGATGGGCCATGGAAGCCATAGCTTCCAAGCTCCATCAAACCTTCAATGTAAGTCCAAATTTGGACTTCCATAGGTTAAAATGGGGTAGAATGAAATTCTCTATAATATAGAACAATAAGATTTTGAAAACAAAAAAGTTTGATAGATCAAAACCCAAAAAAACCGAAAATAACATAAACTTAGATCTACACAAAACTAGCCATTAAAATAAAAAACTCAAAGAACTAAACTTGTAGAGGATGATGAGAAAAATAATATAGATAAATCATATCAAAAAAAATCAAGGAATGAAAAATATAAGAATCTCTCCATTTGGTGCAAGGTGTACTTGCCTAAAAGTTGGTTGGAGGAAAAATGAAATGAAAAGTGAATGAGGAGAGAGAGTGAGGATGAGAATATATATAGGGGTTGGGTTGACTCAAAGAAATCCTAATCTTAAGCATGCTCTTAACCATATGACTAATGACATGTTAAATGCTACATGCAACAATTAATCAAATTAATTAAATAAATAAAACCCTAACCACAACATGGTCCAGAAATCCTATTATCGAAATAGTGAACCACGCCTACAACCAAATAAGGACAAGGGGTGGCACACTATTCCGCGACGAGATACTGTTCCATGCTATGGCTAGGTGCAAATACATGATACATATAATCAAGATACAGGTGCCAGATAATATTTAAAGAAAAATCAAAAAATTTTTTTATGTATTTCGGGAACGGGGAGTGACATCTCAACCCTCCTTAGAAAAATTTCGTCCTCAGAATTTCGATAAGGCTAGTCGAGCGTGCTCTCAGATCATAAAATACACTCAGGACATATAGCAAGCATAATTATCAAACAACACATGGCACATGAATATATTACGAAAGAAAGAACGATTAAGTAAAAGCACAAACAATAATCATACCCTAGAAGGAAAGTGATCGGAGACATACAAATAAAATATGCCTCCCAAGTCAGTTAGGTAGGAATTCGTCCTCGAGGTCCTACACAGACTTCCAAAGTGGACAAGGGTTAATACTTGGGATAAGTCGGTACCATTGACTAAATCAAGAACGAGACTCTGCCCAGGAAGTACTCTCGTAATCAAGACACATGATAAATATCACGTATCACATGATTCGAGAGCAAATGAGTGAGACGAGAAAGTCGCCTTTACTCTTCGAATATAGAACTCAAGGAATTATAATGAATATTACTCAAAACTTATCCACAATCTGACCGCCTTCGGCCAACCTCTGCTAAATTACTCTAAATTCTATTTGCCTCTGCCCCTGCTGGACTTTCTGTTGCTGCCTTTCCTGGCCCTGCTGTTGCGGCCTCTGCTGCCCTACCTGATACGGTCCTACCTGATATTGCGCTTGTCGGTACATCTGAGCTTGCGTCAGTAATGGGTGCTGGGCTAGTGGTCTCACTGCTAGTGCTAGCCCTTGATACGGTGCTACCGCTGGAGCTGGCAATGCCGAAAACTATTGAGCTGGCCCTCATGGCCTCTGTATTTGTGGGTATGTAGCTATACGATGGTCTGAACCTCCACATCTCAAGCACTGCCCATTCGCTGACCGACATACTTCCCGAGTGTGCCCACCCTTACCATAATAAGTGCAACCTACTGGTGCCTCCTGACGTTGCTGGTGCCTCGGTTGCTGCTGTCGAACTGGTGCAGTCACAACTGTCGTGACTGGTGCTGCGTCAGGAATACGGACGCCAGGTATTAGTGCCGACGTCCGAGGTACTACTCCTCCTCCTTCCGTACTCTACGTATGAGACCTCTTTTGGCCTCCAGTCCTTGCTGATAACCTTTGAATAGTAAGCTCGTGCCTCTGAGCCGCCATCAATACTGCATCGAATGTCTGGTAGTCGTGCCCCTTGACCAGCTGCATAATCTTTAAGTGAAGTCCCTGCTGGAACCTTATTGCTCTCGCTCTGGTACTGTCATCACCATCGTCTGAGCAAACCTACTCAGTTTGCAGAACTCTGCTGCATATCCATCCACCGTCTTACCAGCCTGCTTAAAACTGATAAACCTCTGCTGAAGCTCATACCGAGATACCACGCCAAAATACTTGGCCTTGAATCTGGTACTAAAGCTATCCCAAGGAACAGGACGCCTCATTCCTATTTGTCATTAAAATTCTTTTATGGTAAATTTTAATACAAACAGAACAGTGTTACAATATAGGACTTAGATATAGTCCTAGGAGTACACTTTTGTTTATCTGGGTCCCTTGTGTCGATGGTGTGAGTGGTAATACATTGACTCCGTTGACGATCTGATGACGGTTATCGGTTCTCTGAAGGTTTGGATTACTCTGGGTGCTGGAGCTTGTCGAGAGGAGGAAGACGTTGAGTGTCTGTATCTGCCTCTCTGGTGGTGTGTTCCTTCATTTTTTGTACGTAGGATCATTCTGTATGTGTTCGTTGTGTGTGTAAAGGAAATGATCCCTCTATTTATAACTTTGCAGGCTGGCTGCTCATGCGCGCACGTAGGATGCACCTGCACGCGGGGATGCCACGTGGTGATTGCTGATGGAGGCGCATGGACGATGCGCCTTGATCGAGGGGTTGAATTCTTCATACTGCTGTTGTGAGCCGGCACGTAGCAGAGGAGAAGATCTTTCTATTGCTAAAATCTTGGGTGAGTTGAGTCAAAGGACACGTGTCTTCGACTCATGGCTCGGAGATCTCGGATTTGATGGAGGAAATGATTTGGTAGGATGCGCCTAGGACTGGGCGCATGAGGAGACTTTGGCTCGTAACCTTTAGGAGTCACGAACTATTCTGTGCATATGGCTTTTGAGGCGCATGCAGAGCTTCAAATGGAGACTTTCCTTCTGTCTTTAGGGATCAGTAAAAAGTCTGGGGCGCATGGCTTTTGAGGCACATACAGATTTGGGTGCATGGCTGCGGAGGCGCATGCGAATGGTTGGGTGGCCACGTGGCAGTAGCCGTCGGAGTAAAGGTAATAATGATGCTGACGTTGCCGACGCTTCATCTTCTGAAAAAGCTGTCAACTGTTCAAACTTTGGAAGGTGTGCTGCCAACTCTGTCAGTTCAACATTTAATATTTCTGACATTCGATGGACAGCTGAGTGGACGCGTCGATTGGCGTTCCATTAGGCATATGGGGACGCATGGGGGCACATCCCCTGTGATGCGCTTGGTACTGAATGGCGCGTCTGTGTTGATGCGCTTGATGCTGAAGGGCGCGTCTGTGTGATGCGCGGTCTGGCCGGCTCATCCGCTTCGTGACACGTTCTTTAATGCCGCGGCTGTTACGTTCTTCGAGTGCTTTAAATAGCCATTTTGATTTGGCTGAATTCAAAGCGTCCGGTTCATCCATTAAATGCAAATTCATTGCACGGAATTCGGAGAGCCATCCACTTGGCGCATGGGTTTGATTTGCCCGACCTATAAATAGTAGCATGGAGAGAGGGTTTGCTTCTCGTTCTCTCACGTACTTCTGACATGAACTTGTGTACTCGAGTGCATTTTGTTGACGAAGTGCTCCCGAGGGTGAAGATGCGACGCCATGTCTTCATTGATGCACTTGAAGGTGATTGTTACATCCAAAAGTCGGAGTCGAGGGCTTTCGAGGCAGGCGGAAGGTGCCTGTTGCATCCAAAGATAGGGATGCTCGAGCCTCGTCTTCGTTGTACAGGAAGAGCCGTAGATCGGAATGGCGGTGCTGCGGCTTTGGGGCTCTCTCTTCCTTCAAAGTGGGTGTTGCCCACTCTGGTGGGTTTGAAAGCTGCTCCTTTAGCCGCAGTTTTGATTACGGTCTTCCTTCGCCTTTGGAGGCTCTTTCAAAGCCTCCCCTGGCCACAGGTTGGCTTGCGGTGCTCTTCTCTTCCTCGGCTAGAGGGTTGATTGCCACCCTCGTTCTGCTCAATAAATGCTTCATTAGTCGAAGCATTTTGGCGGCGGTGAGCCTGGCTGGAAGAGCGGCACATAACTGGGCTGCTGAAGGGATGTACATAACTGGGATGCACATAACTGAGCTGCTGAAAAGGATGCACCTTGCTGAGGGCGCATGGTGGGATGCGCCCGACTGAGGGTGTATGGTAATTGCTGCGCCTGCTTGAGGGCGCATGGTGATTGTTGGCTGTAGACTTAGGATCTTTTCTTTGTAGAAATTCTCCTTTATACAATCTTTTCTTAGACATGTAATAGACTTTTATATGTTAAATAAAAAGTCATCTTTCAATGTCTATACTTGTTGTTTTTGCTGTGAAGTGCTTTGTCCGAGTTCTGGCGTATATAGTCCGGCGCATTGGCTTTCTGGTTCTGAAATTCCATGTTTCTACAAGACCCCCTTCAAAGTTTTCAAAACTTTTGGATAAGTTTTAGAATACTTTGAATAAGAAGCATGGTGGTAGAGGCGCATGTCTGTCGGGGTGCATAGATACTCCGCGCATTAGTGATGGGGCGCATGCTCCGCTCAGTTAATGCAAATGATGATGCCTCGGTAACCGAAAAGATTAATGATGATCTTTTGGGTTTTATTTACGGTTATCTCTTCACAGAACCCGAGGCGACGGCTGAGATCACACGTCGTCGGTTCACGCGTGCGACCAAGCACTATAAATAGGCGAGAGATGGAGAGGGAGAGAGTTCTTCTTCTTCTTGCTTTTGCCTTTTTTTAGAGTACTTCCTCAAAAACCCTAACTTTTCTTCTCTCAAAGAATGGCTCCCAAGACTCCTCGTGGCGGCAAAGGGAAGGAGCCTGTGAAAGTTGCGGCGGCTGACGTTCTCCGTCGGCCTATCGAAGTTCGGCCGGAGGTGGTTGGTAAGTTTTGTACACCAACGCACATAGACTTTGGTCTTTGATGATGTGCCGTGATTTTTGGCCGCCGACGAGCATGGGTTTAAGCCCTGAAGATGCGCCGAGGCTCTACCGCTGACGCGCATGGGTTCACACCCTGATGATGCACCGAAGCTCCACTGCTGATGCGCATGGGTTTACACCCTGATGATGTGCCGAAGCTTCTTTTTCAGACACACTATGCGCTTCTGATGGGTCTTAGACTCTTTTGTTATTTCTAACATTTTTGAATCTTTGCTAGTGTCGATGACTATCCCACTCTTGAATGAAGTGCTTCTGGATGCTTCCCTCAGCCAGACGGGAGTAGGTTATGACGAGGAAGTGATAAACCCGGCTCGAGATGTTATTATGCTGGATCAGCATCCCGAGAGAATGTCTCAAATCCCGAAATAGCAGTATGGGTTCCTCAAACGGATGATGGAGCGTAGTGTTTTGAAATCTGCCACGTCTGATAAAGTGACCTTCTTGAAGCCTGAGTTCCTGTTTGGGGACCGCCTTACTTCCACTGAAGCAATGGTGTTGAAGGTCAAGGAAGACTGGTTCTTTGCAGCAAAGGGAGTGCATATGATTGTTAAGCAACTTGAACGTTAATGGCCTTTGACGGCCTTCTGTCGTCTTGCTTCCAAGAGGAGGATGTCTTGGGATCTTACCCCCTCTCAGGGGGGAGCGGTGACAGGAATCATCAAAATTGACTCCACCTTCGATCAAAGGGATACTTTGACCGTCGTACGGTCTGGGCCTTCTTTCACCTGGCAGACTTTACGTCCTGGGAGCATTTACAGTGATGTTCCCATCGATACATTTGCTTATAGTGCTTCGACTTTTGCACATCGCATGCTGTTGATGGAACGCTCATGCCCGAAAGGGGAGTTTCGGGTGGAGGGTTGGTGTCATTACGTTTCCAAATGGGATAAACTGACACTCTGGATCTTGTCGCAGTTTCGGACTGAGCTCCGAGAGATTGGGTTGACTGCCGCGATCCGTGCTACCCAGGCGGGTGTGGACATTAACCGGCATATGTTCCTCGCACTCTTGGAGATGTTTGATATCCATACCGGGACCTTCTTTACTCTGGTGGGGGAGTTAGGGCTCACACTTCATGAGATGTACGAGGTATCAAAGCTCCCTTGGGGGTCAGAACCCTATGAGGAGTACTTTCCAACCAACGAGGAGTTCCAGGTCATGAGGGACAAGGCTGAAGAGATGATGGCCGTCTTTGAGGAAGTGGTGAGTCATCATTACTATATGCAGAAGAGGGATAACAGCGGATCGCAGTCTCATGTGACCGCTTGGAGAGATTACGTCTTTAGGCAAGACAAGGAGGATCCCTCGCAGTTTTTCACTCTGCCAGCTCTCTCTCGTAGCGAAGTGCTCTCTGAAATGGACAGGTTAGGTGAAAAGAATCCCCGGGAGAACGAGGACCGACAGTCGGATGAACGCTCGTACAGCTGTTTCTGGCACCTTATTCATCGGCTGTCGTCGAAAGCAGTATTAGTCGCATATCTGATGGTTTGGCTTTGGGATTATGTCTTCTCGGGCGGATCCGGCTCTGTAGAGAGGGTGACCCGGAACTTAATCCTGCCAGCTGTGAAGTTGGTCTTTGGCCGGCGTTTGGCTCTACTCCCCGTAATGGTATGTAACCTGCAGCGAGGTTTACGAGAGTTTACGGGAAATGTGATTCATGACCGAGGTAGAAGCAATAACTTTCCGCGTGCCGAACTGCCATTTCATTATTTGATAGGGTGGTTAATTTTACTATCCCAATGTGATGAGTCCGGGTTCAGAAGAAGACTACAGGGCCGGAGATGTATTCCTCCGCCGTTTCCACCAGAGGAACTGGTCATATACTGGCGTCCCTGTTTGCAGGAAAGTTTTATCCCATCTCTAGGGATGGGAGATCACCAAGGTTGGTCCAATCTTCTTGGGTTTCGAGGCCAACGAAGACCTAAGGGATTCGGGTGGAAATGCCACCACTCTGCCTCCATGGAGATTTTGCTGGTTGCAAAGTATTCGGCCATCCCATCTGGTATACCAGAACAGGAATCAGTGCTACCTGGAACCGTATTTACCGAGCCGCTTTGCACGACAATTTGGTTATGCTCAGCTGATGTTGGATAATCCCAGTATCACCCTGGGGTATGCTGGAAGTTTGTTGGACGGTGCACGAGCTTGGCATTACTATATTACTGGATGTACCGGAGCTCGCTTTACGCTGCCCGTCCAGAACCCGCGGCCGCCCATTCTTTACTCGGCCGCCAAATTTTACTGTGTTATGGCTGCCGTGCCTCCCGGATATGATAGGAAGACCAGTCTTATCGCATGCACTCAGTTAGCGGTGGCTGGGAGCATGCCGACGAAAGCTCGATCGAACCATCCGCCAGAGGCGGGTTATCGGGGAGCCCCTGCTGCGTCCACAGGGGGCCAGGCAGAACCCTCGGCCGATCAATCGAAACGACGCGCAGATACAGCTGGATCTTCTGCGTCGAAGAGGCAGAAGAAGGCATCGTCACCGACGGTGTCATCGGACTCAGCATTTGCAGAGGTAAGGATGTTCTACATAGTCTGGTTTAGGTTCAACATTTTATGTAATCAATGCTTCCCTTTTTTGTAGGAGCCGCTAAAAAAAAGGCCCCATACTCCAAAACCTGGTAGGAGGAGGCCGAAGGAGACGGTGGGCTCGTCTGAAGTGCATATCCCGCCGACTATGATGTCTCCCATGGAGGAGAACCCAGAGGATGTTATTGTCGTAGAGATTCCAGCATCCCTGAATTATGTCAGAAGGGAAGCTGAGGATGCAGCAGCTTCCGAGATGATGAAGGCCGCAGCGGGGGCCTTGGATGCCGAGGGTCCAGCAGACACGCGGCTTCCTGGTGATGAAGTGGAGTGGAGTTCATCATCTTCGGATGACGTTGCTCCAGAGTTGCAAGAGTCTGTTGCGGGGGCAACAGATATGGTTGGAACAGAGGAGAGGGTTGATTCCCCTCCTTGTCATGATGAGGGGAGGTCGGCTATAACAATGCCGAGCCCTACCCCAGACTCAGCAGCGAAGGCTGAGGTGGCTACCGATCAGGAGGTAGCGACAGATCCTGTCCCTGTAGAGGGATTTGTTGAAGAGAATCAGACTCGTCTGGTGGTCCTGACTTCAGGGGCGAGTCAGGAGACAAGTGTTGATCTCCCTGTTCTGCCAGGGGAGGTACTGGCTGCTGATAGGATGTTGGGGGCTGAAGAGGTGGCCACTGACGTCGGTGGTTCTTCCGAGTTTGGGAAGGATAAGGGTGTGATGGAACCCTCTGTCGCTCCTTCCACTTGGGGTACTATCTCGACGCCTGTCCCGGCTTCTTCTGTTCCCTTGGCTCCTCGGGCTAGCAGCCCGGCCCCTGTTGATGAAGAGCCTATTGAATCTGAGGTTCCAGCCTCACAGGTTGAGGTCGGCGGGTCTTCCTCCGGTCCGCTGACTACAGCAACTCCTCCAACTCCTGCTATGACACCGCAGGTGCTGGCGGATACAGATGAATATGTGAAATTCATCGTCGAGGCGGTATATAAAATGCTGCAGAGGGGTGTATCTGAGGTGATGGACGCCAATGGGAGCTTTACGACGACAAGAACTCTGGCACTGCCTTATATCAACCTGATTCGTCTTCACCAGGGCCATGATCATATGGCCGAGATCCTGGAGGCTTCGGTGGTTGAGCTGGACCAGCGGCTTTCCGAACTTCAGCGCATCCAGCAAAATGACCTTTTCGTCTTGATAGATACGGAGAAGGAGAAGCTAATCGCCGAGATTGAGTCTTCTTACCAGGCCACTGTGAGTGTCTGGGAACGCGACGTAGCTGAGACTGAAGCTGCATTGGAGCGGTTATCTCAGTCTACGCGGGAGACAGTGGAAACACGAGCTGCGTTGGACGCTAATATCACGGAGATTGACGCCCAGATCCGCCACCTTGAGGACCAGCGGGCCCGACTCCTATTAGACGCCGAACATGTCCAGGCTAAGCAGCATTCAAGAAGGAGGAAGCAACTTTCACTCACCGGGCTCTTTTCCTGGCTCAGCAGCGACAACAGCTTGATGAGAAGCATGAGAACGATACTTCTGCTGAGGCTGTTGAAGTGATGCGTCAAGAAGCTGAGCGTCGAGTCCTGGCGACTGTGGAGACTCATTCGACAGACTTGAGATGCCAAGTCAGAGAGCTTTCAGCCAACCCTGGGGATATTTAGGGCTTGTAGTCTCTGCTTTTTTATGTATTTGCAACTCTTGCTGGGGATAGTGTAATCCTTTACTCTCCTTTTCTAGAAATAAAGAAGTACACCATTTTCTGTGATGTGTTCATTTTTGCTTGTCATGAACTTTGATGATTTGTGTGGACCTATTATCTTTTGCGTACCTCGGTTTTAGGTACAGATAATAAGTTTGAAAGAACCAACATGTTTGCCCAGAGGTAATATGGACGTGGCAAATATGGGGTTCAAATGATACTTAGAGGTGTTATGGACGTGGTAGGAATGACTCTGGAGGATACGCAAAACTACTCAGAGGTAATGTGGACATGGAAGTTCTACGATCAATGTACGGCAACACGGGGGTTGTCTGTACGGGATATTTACTCAGAGGTAATGTGGACGTGGTAAACATGAAGGATAGCGTAGTCTTACGGGGTGTAAGATTCTGCTTTGTAGGGCGTAGGGGAACAACTCAGAGGTGATGTGGACGTGGTTGTCCTTCTACTGGAGGATGCTACGGAACAGCTGGGTTCCGGAAGCGTATAATTTTGTTGGAAGGGAATTGTCTGTGAGTCCTGATGATTGGATCCACAGATCCTCTTGTGGAAGTACATGTCTGAAAGATGTCAAGAGTAGTACTTCTTTAGGAACTTGTCGTTGATGGGCATCATGAACAAGTCTCCATTAGGTTTGGCGAGGCGGTAAGCACCGTTTGAGTATACCGTCTCTATAATGAAAGGTCCTTCCCACTTGGGCTCGAACTTTGCTGGTATCTTGTGAGTTAACACCATCGGCCTCCTGACTGCCAGAACCAGGTCGCCAACTTGGAAAGTCCCTGCTTGACCTTCTTGTTGAAAGCCTGTGATATACGGGCTTGGTAGAGTTCGATGCGTTGTTGAGCTAGGAGACGCTTTTTATCAAGTGCCTCCAGTTCCCGTAGACGACGACGTTGATTATCTTCTTCTGTGAGTTGGTTTGTGATTGCTACGCGAAGTGAAGGTATCTGAATCTCGAGAGGCAGTACCGCTTCGCTCCCGTAGACCAGGAAGAATGGTGTGTTGCCTGTTGGGGTCCATACCGTTGTGCGGTAGGCCCAAAGGCATTCGCCGAGCTTCTCGTCCCAGTCGCGTTTGTTAGATGACACGACTTTCTTGAGTAGCCTGACGATAGTCTTGTTAAACGCCTCTGCTAATCCGTTTGCAGCTGAATTGTAGGCGGTTGATGCCACGTTTTGAATGCGATTCTTATCACAGAATCTGCTGAAAATATGGCTGATGAACTGAGGACCATTATCATGAATAATCCTCTGGGACACCCCGGAACGGTAGATGATGTGGTGCTTGATGAAGCTGATCACTCTGGAGCTTTTCACTTCTGCTAGCGGAACTGCTTCTGCCTATTTGGAGAAGTAGTCGGTGATTGCTAGGATAAAGCGGTGTCCTCTCGATGAAGGAGGGGTGATCGGTCCCACGATGTCCATGTCCCAAGCTTCGAAGGGCCAGGAGGCGACTGTAGGATGCAGTGGTTCTGACGGTGTATGTATGAAGTCTGCATGAAGCTGGCACGCATGGCACTTCTTAGCATATTCAACAGCGTCAGCGGCCATGGTTGGCCAGTAGTAGCCCATGCGTCGCAGTCGGTCCTGCAACTTAGGGCCAGGTTGATGGGCCCCGCAAGGTCCATCATGAGCTTCTCGAAGGGCTTCGGCCGCTTCTTCGTTGGACAAACATCGAAGGAGAAGTCCATCGTAAGAGCGCCGGTACAGCATTTTAGTGGCTGTATCGTAGTAGAATCGAAGAGAGCGTCTCCTAACTGAGACGGCTTCTTTCGAGTCTTCTGGAAGAATTCTGTAGACAGCAAAGTCGATAAACGGGAACCTCCAGTCTCGGATATTAACACCAGTATTTGTCGGCATGATGTGGGCCATGTGTGAGCATAGGTTGTTTTTAGGACATACCAAGTCTCTCCCGACTACGGTGACATAGTGTTGAGTCCCGATGGGCGCTGCCAATGAGGCCGCGAGGCCAGCCAGAGTGTCGGCCTCTAAGTTTTGTAGACGGGGTACATGTTCGATGAAGAACCCAGTGAAGGTTGAAATGATCTTCAATGCAACTTCGTGGTAAGGGATCAGATCTTCATGGCGAACTTCGTATTGCCCTCTGATCTGGTTTACGACGAGTTTTGAGTCGTCGTAGGCTTCCAGATGATTTACCCCCAGCTGTTGCGCCAGCTGGAGTCCCATAATGAGCACGTTGTACTCGGCAACATTGTTGGAGCACGGCTTCAAAAGAGAGTAAGTACGCTGGATGACCAGTTGATCGGAGGAGACTAACACCACCCCCACTCCTGTGACGATTTGGCCTTTGGGGCCTGTTCTTGAAGCGCCATCGAAAAATATCCGCCAGACGGAGCCTTCTTCGGTGACGTTTGATTCTTGGACCTCATCCGGGATGTCTTTATAGAGTTTTGAGGACTCAGGGATGGGGTGTGCAGCTAAAAAGTCGGCCAGAGCTTGACCCTTAACAGCTTTTTACGGAATAAACACCATGTTGTACGGTGTTAACAAGATCGCCCATGTGGCTAGCCGGGAGTTCAATGATCCTGGCTTCGTCATGAGGACTCTGAGCGGATTGACTCGGGAAATAACATGAATTGTCTGGCCCGAGACATAATGACGAGTCTTCTGGATGGCAAATACTAAAGCCAAGCACTCCTTTTCAACGGGGTTGTACCGGTGTTCGGCCCCGATGAGTGTTCGACTGAGGTAGTAGATTGCTTGCTCATAGCCTGTATCGCTGTTCTGAGCTAACAGAGTGCCGAGGGAATGATCCATGGCACGGACGTAAAAGAGAAACGGTTTGCCGGCGACGGGTGCCACCAGGACTGATGGGCTCGTCAAGTAGGCTTTGATATCGTCGAAAGCCTTTTGGCATTCCTCCGTCCATACGTAAGAGACTCCCTTCTTCATGAGCTGGGTGAAGGGTTGACATTTGCCGGAGAGGTTTGCTATGAACCTCCGGATGTATGCCAGACGTCCCTGTAGTCCTCAAAGTTCTCGAAGGTTCTTCGGAGGGTCCATATCAAGGATGGCTTTGGTCTTCTTGGGATCGACATGAATGCCTTTCGCCGTGATGATGAAGCCCAAGAACTTTCCGCTAGAAACCCCCAGGAAGGATTTAGCGGGGTTCATCTTGAGTTGATGCGCCCGTATGAGATCGAAGACTGTCTTGAGGTCTTGCAGGTGATCTCCTTTGAGACGGCTCTTGACTGCGATGTTGTCAACATAGCATTCGACTGTCTTGCGAAGGTGCTGACGGAAAATGGTGCTCATAGCTCGTTGGTATGTCGTACCGGCGTTCTTCAAGCCGAAGGGCATCACTGTGTAACAGAAAATGCCCTTTGGAGTCCTAAATGACGTGTGTTTTGCGTCATTGGGGAACATCTTGATCTGGTTATAGCCCGAATATCCGTCCATGAAAGACATGCGCTCGAAGCCGCATGTGTTGTCGATCATCACGTCGGTGATTGGAAGCGGGAATTCGTCCTTCGGGCAAGCAGAGTTGAGATCCCTGAAGTCGATACAAACTCGTATCTTCCCATTCTTCTTGGTGACGGGAGCAACGTTGGCTACCCAATCTGGGTATTGTTCTTCACGGATGAAGCCACTGGTCAAGAGCTTGTCCACCTCCTGATCGACGGCGTTCATGATGTCCGGACGGAAGCGCCGCTGTTGTTGTTTGATAAGCTTGGCATCAGGTAAGATGTTCAGCCTATGCATCGCGATCTGGGGATCAAGTCCCGGCATATCTTCGTAGCTCCAGGCGAAGACGTCGATATACTCTTTAGCCAGCTGGATTAAAGATTCTCGGTCTTCTCCTTTCAGGCTTTTGCTGACGAAGATGGGTTTGGAAGAAGATCCATCCCCAAGGTCAATCTGCTCAACTTCGTCTTCGGTGGAAGGTTTACGTAACTCAAAAGGATACTCCCATTGTTCTTCTAGGCGTTGAGCCCAGGGTTCTTCTTCGAAGAATTCTGGCGCTTGGTCTTCGCCTTCTTCTTCTTGAGATTGTGCAGACGTCCTATTGGCTGACAGCACTCTCTTAAAGACTGAGCCGATACTGGTATCGGAGTCCCATGTTGATGCTTCAGACGAGTGAGAATGTTCTATCCCTTCTGCTTCTGAACTTTCCGGAGTTGACGATGGCGTGACATAGCCTACCCCCCGTCGAGTTCTATTGTAGTAGTCCTGCGGCTTTCCTTTAGGAGTCGGAAGCCGGAGAGGGAGACGTCGACCTTTACCGTAGTTCAGGCCTTTGTTGCTTTTTAGGTCGTAACCCATCTTCTGGATGAGGTACTTTGCGACGTCTGTGTACCGATAGAGTTGCATTCTGCCGGCATCTGGTTCTGGCTCGAGTGACGGGAGGTCTTGATGACGCTCAACTTTACCGAAGATGATGGATTCTTCGTCTCGACTACGTGGCGGGACTATGTAACAGACTCCTTGAGACGGGACTACTCGATTTACATGATGGACGGTCGTTATTTGTGTTTGCAACGATCGTAGAGCATTATCTAATGTATATATGGCATTCCAATGTGGAAGACAAGAATAATTAAAAGACACTCTATTATTGATAAAATACGAGATTTTATCCCGCGGGATTACATTGGCCAGTGAAGGGGCATCTACGTCAGTGGAGATATAATCCCTCAGCTCTTCATCTGTAAGCACTGGAGTAGGATCGGGAGCGTCCACCACAGTGTTGGTCTTGGAGTCCGAGAGGACTACGTGGACCTTCTCTGGCAGCTGGGATGGCGGCGGCCTGCTTTTAAGTCGCACCTTGAGAGGTGCCTCCGCTGTGCCTCCAGTGACTGGCGTCTTCCCCTGTAGTTTTGCCACGAGGGGAGCCGATGTTTGAGGCGGCTTTTCCTTGAGCCGTATCTTCAGGGGAGCTTCAGGAGCAGCTGGTGCTTTCCCGGGTAGCTTAATGCTCATGGAAGGCAACTTCTGAGGCAGTTTTCCTTTGAGTCGGATCTTCAAAGGAGCATCGGGAGTGACCTCAGGCTCCATGTCCGGCTCTGCTACCGTTTCTGCTTCGTCGTCAGCATCATTGGCTTCCTCCTCATCTGGTGACTTGTATAAGTCGGCATCGGTGAAGTAGGCTTCAATCCCTTTGAAAGGGTCAATGTCTGCGAACTCCGTCCGGATGACACCGTTGGTAGACACATACTTCATACACTGGTAGAGTGTGGATGGCACCACCATGTACTCATGCAGCCATGGTCGACCGAGCAGGATGTTGTAGTTGACATCGGTATCCACAACGTAGCAGGTCACCTCAGTTCTGAGATTACCGATGTGACACTTCAGCCGAATTTTGCCCAGCGGCTCACTTTTGCTGGCGTTGAAGCCACTGATTATTGTGTTGGAGGGCGCCAGTCGGTACATTGGGATCCCCAGTGTTGAGAGCAGCGTCTTCGGGATGATGCTGAGGGAAGACCCCGGATCGATCTGAATCCGCTTCACCTTGACTGAACCGATATACCCTGTATAATACAACGGCCGGTTATGTCGATTGTGTTTGAGCAGCATGTCTTGTTGGGTGAAAGTTATGTTCGGGATAACTTCATCCGCACAATGACAGTGCACACATGTAGTTGGGAGATCTTCAGGCTGCTTGACCTGACTGAGAAAGGATTCAGCATCCTTCAGAGCTTCACATAGAGCTTCTCGGGAGTCTTTGGAAAGATGCAGAAGCTCGAACAAAGATAGACGGGCAGGAGTACTGGCCAGTTGTGCCAGTATGTCGAAGTTGTGGGGCTTGGCTAGCCCCGAAGCATTTTCCTTTCGTAGAGGTCTGTCGAAACGAGCCTCCATATGCTTCTGCTTATTGGCTACTGAGGGCTTAGATGGACCCTCCTCCTGGGCAGCAGGGACGGTACAAGAAGGCACCACCTCGGCGGCAGCTTCATCGGGTTGGACGTTCTGTTGTGAACGCGTCTGCACAGGAAGTGCCTCTTCCGTTAAAGAAGAGACCGTGCGGCAAGACTTGATCTTCCTGCCTTTGGATTTGGAGGTAGGGCGTACCTCCGGTTGAGTCACCTCGGAGACGAGTTCGGGGTGAACCCATAGGACCTCTCCTCGAGATGTGGTGAGTGGGATGAGTCCACTCACGTTGTCACGGGTAGGTGGTAAGTTAACCACCTCCATTGTCGCCTTAGGGATGGGGACGACGCCATCCTGTGTTGTTGTTGGCGGCAAGGTGCCGAACTGGAGTGACACCACGTTGGCCGACACCGTCTTCTCCTCGTAGTCGACGGAGATTACATCCGCATTGATCATGCGCTGGATACAATTCTTGAGGACAAAGCAGTCCTTGGTTGGGTGTCCGACAAACCGATGGTAGTGACAGTACCTCGGGTTGTCCACTTTCCCAACTTCGTCGTGACGCTTTGGGTCCGGCAGCTTGATCTTGTCACCCTGCTTCAGTATCTCAAAGAGTTGCAGGGTGTCTTCGTCGTTGAACGAATAAACCTCCTTTGGCCTTGGTACAAGTGGAGGCTTCTGAGTAGGTGCCGACGCACCTTTTGAGGCATTGACAGTCAATGCCTGTTTCCCCTTTGTCTCCCGTCCGGGGTTGTTGGCTGCAGGCCGTTTCCCTTTGTCATCAAAGGCGGGGAAGCTGACTCCCAGAAGACGTGCATTGGCCACCTTCTTTTCTGCGGCTTCGGCTTCAATGATCAAGGAACTCCAGTCGGGAGGAGGAGTGGAGTTGAGCCAGAGTTTGACTGTAGGCAGCATGTTCATGCTGCAGGAGGAGAGGAGCGCATGTTCTGGCATGCCCGTAGGTAGTCTGAAGCAGGCTTGTCGGAAGCGTTCGATGAACACCCGAACCGTTTCCTTCTCCTTCTAGCGTATCTCTATGAGGGACGCCATCGTCATGTCCTTCCCGCCGTCGTAGAAGCGGTCAAGGAAGAGGCGCGTGAGATCGTCGAAGGAAGATATGGAATTGTCGGAGAGGCTGCAGTACCAGTCGTACGCCACTCCCTTCAGTACCCCGACAAATATGCTAGTAAGTAGCGCGTCCTCCTTCGGAAGATGTCCCGTCTGAGACTGGAAGTACGTCAGGTAGAGACGCGGAGAGTCCATCTCGTCGTACGGCGTCAGTGTTTGTAGTTTATACTTTGGAGGATAAACCACCTTGTTCCACTCGAGGGGATAAGGCTGGGGGATGTCCATCTTTTGGCGCTCCTCTTGTCTCGTTTTGGACTCAAAGCGCTCGCGCAAGTCCCTGATCATCTCGACCACGTCCTCCGTGGAGCTGGGAGTCGGGAAAGGTGGTACCACCTGATGTTGAGCATTTGAGGGCTCCGACGTCCGAGGTGCTTCTCGGCGATCTGTGTCCGAGGATACCCGTTGAAGGGGTATACTCGATTCCCCATTGGCCCTTGGGTCGGGACCGGTAGAAGGTGTCCTGGCCAAAGCTGACCGTATCTCAAACACTGCTTGAATCAGTGTTTGCATGGAGGCAGAGAGGGTTTTGAGTCCTCCCTCCAGGGTATCTATGTGCTGGACGAGGTTTGTTGGCGGCGCATCAGACTCGATATCAGCCCCAGTCACGTTTACTGTCATGACGCGGCCGGGAGTGGATGGATGGGTCGAGGCTTCACTCTCGGCCTCACTCTCTTGTAGGGGAGTTGCCTCTCCTGGAGCCTCGTCTTGGCTACCCCCGACTATGTTCGGGAGAACATTCACCACGGGCGTATTTGCCAGGGCCTGATCACCCTCAGCTTCATCTTGAAGGGCCTCTTCGTCTCCGGAACTCGGGTCCGCAGATGCCAGACCACCCCCAGCTATGTTCTGGGGGATATCTTTGTCTTCAAGAGCTTCTGGGAGGCTGACTTCGCCTCGAGGATCCGCCCCAGATGTGCTTTGGATACCCTCGTCTTCGGAAGGAGGCTCGACAAGGGTCTGACTACCCCCAGCTTCCTCCAAGATCTTCTTCCCCCCCCCCCCGAGTGCCTTCGAACACTCCGGACGATGAGACAGCTGTCTTGGTCTTCCTCGGCTGGCTTTTGGATGAGGAAGATGAATTGCCAGTCGTCTTTCGGACTGACGAGGAGTTGGAGATCACGTTGCATGAAGCAACCCTTGGCACTTCTTCTGTTGACACCTTCTTCCCGAGGCGACGTCGGAGAGGTATCGATGATTGCAGCCGCTGGAACACCGACTACCTTGGTGGGACTGCCGCTTTGCAACAGCAGTTGATAGTGACGACAGCACAAGTGTGCCCTGTGAGGGGCGCATCGTGCCTGTCAGTCGACTCTCCTGATCGACGCTTGTGAGTGATCACATTATGCAGATCATTGGAGGAGAGTGCCACCTTCACACCCCCTTAGGCGCATGGCAAGGCCAAGCGTCGGGGTGGTCAAGTAATTGTTGTGCCCCCTGATCTAATACCAAACAGGCATCCCGATCAGTAGTGGGGGAACCACAACATTTGAAGTGACTTAAACGGACCTCAGACGCACAACCAGAGGAGGCGCAGGAGTTCAAGACCACCGAGTTTGCCTCACTCGACTTGGTTGTGCACGCAATAGATGTGCCCAAGTGAGACGAGGACTTTGAAGGTCGGCTCGTTTCTGGTGCCGCAGCACTCGAGTCCACCTTGTACAGCTTACTATCAGCAGCACGCATGATTGTGAGCACATGCTTCCGGCTTGCTGCTGGCATAGCACGTTTGGGGCGCATGGCCCGTGCCGTCTTGGATTTCTTCGTACCAGCCCACTGGGGCGCATAGTACTCAGAATCCAAATTCTTCTCGCCATTACAGCGAGTGAGTCTATCAAAGACAGAGACTTTCTGTGGCACATCAGAGGTGATACGCGGGGCATTGGCTGTGCCCCTGCTCCATCGACGCATCTTCCTCGCCTGAGAGGGAGATGGCTGGGGAATGTGGTTAGCCGCACGCTTCCCCGAGAGATGCGCTGCACCTGTGGACGCATCTTGGTTGCTGAGGATGTCAGCAGGAAGGGAAGGCTGGATTGGCGCATCCCCTCCGGTGGTGGTGCCCGAGGCGTCGACCTTACGCACCCAGACTCGGCGGGTCTTCTTCGGCTTCGGCAGCCGCTTCGAAGGACTCGCACTTCCTTCAGAGATGAACTCCTCATACGCCTGTTGATTGAGGCGTACGACCAGCGTCTTGTGGGAGGAGCCCACCTTTACGTCGTTGGATTGCGACACAGCTTTCTCCGTGGAGAAGAAAGAGGTCCCCAGCAAAGTCGCCAGCTTGTTTGCCATTAAAATTCTTTTATGGTAAATTTCAATACAAACAGAACAGTGTTACAATATAGGACTTAGATGTAGTCCTAGGAGTACACTTTTGTTTATCTGGGTCCCTTGTGCCGATGGAGTGAGTGGTAATGCGTTGACTCCGTTGACGATCTGACGACGGTTATCGGTTATCTGAAGTTTGGATTGCTCTGGGTGCTGGAGCTTGCCGAGAGGAGAAAGACGTTGAGTGTCTGTATCTGCCTCTCTGGTGGTGTGTTCCTTCGTTTTTTGTACGTAGGATCGTTCTGTGTGTGTTCGTTGTGTGTGTGAAGGAAATGATCCCTCTATTTATAGCTTTGCAGGCTGGCTGCTCATGCGCGCATATAGGATGCGCCTGTACGCGGGGACGCCACGTGGTGATTGCTTATGGAGGCGCATGGACGATGCGCCCTGATCGAGGGGTTGAATTCTTCATACTGCTGTTGTGAGCCGGCACGTGGCAGAGAAGAAGATCTTTCTGTTGCTGAAATCTTGGGTGAGTTGAGTCAAAGGACACGTGTCGTCGACTCATGGCTCGGAGATCTCGGATTTGATGGGGAGAATAATTTGGTAGGATGCGCCTAGGACTGGGCGCATGAGGAGACTTTGGCTCGTAACCTTTAGGAGTCACGAACTATTCTGGGCGCATGGCTTTTGAGGCGCATGAAGAGCTTCAAATGGAGACTTTTCTTCTGTCTTTAGGGATCAGTAAAAAGTCTGGGGCGCATGGCTTATGAGGCGCATGCAGATTTGGGCACATGGCTGCGGAGGCACATGCGAATGGTTGGGTGGCCACGTGGCAGTAGCCGTCGGAGTAAAGGTAATGATGATGCCGACATTGTCGACACTTCATCTTCTGAAAAAGCTGTCAACTGTTCAGACTTTGGGAGGTGTGCTGCCAACTCTGTCAGTTTAGCATTTAATGTTTCAGACATTCGATGGACAACTTAGTGGGCACGTCGATTGGCGTTCCACTAGGTGTATGGGGACGCATGGGGGCGCATCCCCTGTGATGCGCTTGGTAATAAAGGGCGCGTCTGTGTTGATGCGCTTAATGCTGAAGGGCGCGTCTGTGTGATACGCGGTCTGGCCGGTGCATCCGCTTCGTGACACGTTCTTTAATGCCGCGGCTGTTACGTTCTTCGAGTGCTTTAAATAGCCGTTTTGATTTGGCTGAATTCGAAGCGTCCGGTTCATCCATTAAATGCAAATTCATTGCACGGAATTCGAAGAGCCATCCACTTGGCGTATGGGTTTGATTTACCTGGCCTATAAATAGTGGCATGGAGAGAGGGTTTGCTTCTCGTTCTCTCACGTACTTCCGACATGAACTTGTGTACTCGAGTGCATTCTGTTGACGAAGTGCTTCCGAGGGTGAAGATGCGATGCCATGTCTTCATTGATGCACTTGAAGGTGACTGTTACATCCAAAAGTCGGAGTCGAGGGCTTCTGAGGCAAGCGGAAGGTGCCTGTTGCATCCAAAGATAGGGATGCTCGAGCCTCGTCTTCGTTGTGCAGGAAGAGCCGTAGATCGGAATGGCGGTGCTGCGGCTTTGGGGGCTCTCTCTTCCTTCAAAGTGGGTGTTGCCCACTCTGGTGGGTTTGAAAGCTGCTCCTTTAGCCGCAGTTTCGATTACGGTCTTCCTTTGCCTTTGGAGGCTCTTTCAAAGCCTCCCCTGGCCACAGGTTGGCTTGCGGTGCTCTTCTCTTCCTCGGCTGGAGGGTTGATTGCCACCCTCGTTCTGCTCAATAAATGCTTCATTAGTCGAAGCATTTTGACGGCGGTGAGCCTGGCTGGAAGAGCGGCACATAACTGGGCTGCTGAAGGGATGCACATAACTGAGCTGCTGAAAAGGATGCGCCTTGCTGAGGGCGCATGGTGGGATGCGCCTGACTGAGGGCGTATGGTGATTGCTGCGCCTGCTTGAGGGCGCATGGTAATTGTTGGCTGTAGACTTAGGATATTTTCTTTATAGAAATTCTCCTTTGTACAATCTTTTCTTAGACATGTAATAGACTTTTATATGTTAAATAAAAAGTCCTCTTTCAATGTCTATACTTGTTGTTTTTGTTGTGAAGTGCTTTGTCCGAGTTCTGGCGTATATAGTCTGGCGCATGGGCTTTCTGGTTCTGAAATTCCTTGCTTCTACAATTCCAACCTCTTCTGAAGCCCACCAGTCACGAGCGAGGTCTTGAAGCAATAATCTGACTTGGTCAACCTTCTCTTCTGCTGGAACCTTTGCTGCTGTCAATATGGCCTCAATATCCTGAAGTCAAGCATCCGCCATGATGGCATCCTCCGTGCCGTCAAAGTATCTCTGGTTAAGTCGATAAAACCTCCCCGACGCTCCTGAGTCATTCCTGACCCTGCTCTCAAGAGCTAGATGTAACCCCTGATTCATTAATACATTCTGTTCTTGCTGTTGGGTCAGTTGTTGCTGTTGGGCTGCCATCTGGTGTTGCTGGGTCTCCAATAAATCTCTGATAATCTGCAATAGTGCCGGTGCGTCTAGTGCTACTGGTACTACCGGCATCACTGGAGGTACGGGAACCTCTAGCCTCTACGACTCAACTGGCTCATGCTTGGTAACATTCTCGATGTGAATCTGTCCAGGTAGAGGGGCTACCCTTGCTGATCTCCAACTGGTCCCTACTCTACTGGATTCACTCCCATGCCGGCTCCTCCAATAGCCGAGAACGATGTGCCCCTAAGGGAAAGGATACAAGGTATCAAAAGACAGGACGGAAAGGAATCGAGGATGATAATCAAGTTAGCAATCAAGGTGGAAGAAAGAGAAGACGAATCAAGAGATTAAGGGGAATATGTTTTGATTGAGACTCCTATAATCGCAACACCCTACAAGTCTGAAAATCAGACCTGCATAGGCCACCAATAAAACTTGTCACTCCCCGGTACCGGAATACTGAGACGGACTAGGCCAGCTACTCCATATGAGGTATATAAACGTCATACGGCGATCGTGGCTGTCAAGAGACGAAGGGGTACATGCTACAATCAAGTCTCCTATGGTCTCACAAAGCATCTATGTTTCAATCAATCAAAACAAGAAGCACTAAATAATGATCATATAAGACAAAACAGTAAGGCGTCATCGATGCTTCATCAAAATGATTCATGAGCCTAGCTATACGAAATGATATTCTAGTACCGAGAGTCAATAGTACGTAACTATAGTCAGCTGCAGTCTGATTTAATTATAATTATGTGAGGAACTAAATGTCTGCCGGCTAAACAGGTGCCGGTGGCTAAATGCCAAGTACAAAATTAAAGATATCAAAGCGGTGAAGAAGAAACCCACTCATGGTCCCTGGCGCCCATACTCCTGGTGTGCACCATTATTCGGGTAGAAGGCTGGATCCTCTGGCGCTGCTACGAGAACTGTCCAAACAAAACCAGCGGGATCAGGCCCCGAATAGCAAGTACCACAAGGGAGCACAAAAGTGTGAGATAAAACCCAATGAGTAAAATATAACCTGATTCACGAGTTATAGGCTTATACCATATCATCGAGACAATACGACACCCTTACAACCAAACAAGGACAAACGGTGCCAATACCATGCCGAGATAAGATATATCCTATAACCATGGGCAGGTGAAGGGCTTCTGATCACAACTTCGGTCCACGGCCTATCGCAGCACAATAGCCCAACCCAACAACCAAACAAGGACATGGGTTGGACCACGCACCAAGATAGTCCATGTTCCTCAGTTGCTAACAGAAGAAAACATATCACAAACAAGTCGGGTTACAAGCGGCCAATCAATCCTACGGCTTTCTATGATTCGTCTGGGTTATCCCCGTAATGCAATATAGGAATCCTCAGATCGTGTCAACCCAGCAGGGCTAGCGAAACCATGATAAATATACATATACACGTAGCACTTTGATTATGCACCGGTCCCCCGTAAGGCCACCGTGCTAAAATATATAACACATAGCACGTAGGAGTCGGATATAGTCATCCGCTATAGGCGAATGAAACTATATCCGTGGCGGCTAACCCGACACATCAGGACTGGACCTGGGGTGGCTAGTATGGCACGATCTCGGGATTCTGTTCCCTCCCCATGCTTCTATCGATTCAAGTTGCTTAGATTAATCCTATCTTGATATTGGAATTTACATGTCGTGGTCTCATGGTCATCCTCCTATATGTCGTACCATAGTACGTATACCCTAAGTATGAATCCACATCAGCTCAAGGAGTCCCAAATCTAGATATATGCTTAGTGTAATGCATCAAACAACAATCAACATACCACGACACTATTACTGACCAATTACCATTACTGTGCTGAAAGGTACACATGTATTGACATATAACACGAATGATCACTTAGCACGTAGAGTCACACCTCAGTGCACTCATTAAATAGCACCGCAGTGCATACTAATTATTGTATCTCAATACACACTTAGAGCAGGTACCAGCACGTATACAGGTAATCAGGTCAGGAACATGGTCAAGTCAGGAAGTCACACGGACCCCTCGTGACATAAAAGTCACATATGAATTCTGTTTAAAGTGAGACATGAATATTCTTGAAGCCAAGGCAAAGATCTACAACTTTTATGTTAAGTCACATTATCAAGTCGTGTTCATGTGATCATGCCATGATCATGGTTCAATTAAGACAAGTTTGCCCAAGATTCACAATCATCAAATCGGGTAGTCATAAGCTAGGCTGAGTACAAGATGTAAGCCATTTAAAACACAAAAGAATATAATAAAAAGAACATGCAAGGGGCAAGGGAAAGGGGGCCAGGGAAACATGCGGCCAAGGGTCATGCGGTTCGCAGGACGTATTCGGTCCGCAGAACTGTATGCGGCCAAAAAATGAAGTCCCGCATGACTTCATGCAGCCAAGGGTCACGCGACAAGCTCTCGCGGTCAAGGGTCATGCGGCCAAGCTCATGCGGCTAAGCTCATGTGGCCAAGCTGCATGCGGCAAGAAATGAAGTCCAAATGGCTTCATGCGGCCAGGTCGCGGCCAAGGGTCATACGGAAAACCTCATGCGGCCAAGCTGCTTGCGGCTAAGCTCATGTGGCCAAGCTCATGCGGCAAAAAATGAAGTCCGCATGACTTCATGCGGACAGGGTCACTGCTCATCTTCTCTAAGGTCCGAGAAGATGGGCCATGGAAGCCATGGCTTCCAAGCTCCATCAAACCTTCAATGTAAGTGCAAATTTGGACTTCCATAGGTCAAAATGTGGTAGAACAAAATTCTCTACAACATAGAAAAACAAGATTTTGAAAACAAAGAAGTTTGATAGATCAAAACCCAAGAAAACCGAAAATGGCACAAACTTAGATCTACACAAAACTAGCCATTAAAATCAAAAACTCCAAGAACTAAACTTATAGAGGATGATGAGAAGAACAATATAGACAAATTATGTCAAAGAAAAATCAAGAAATAAAAAATATAAGAATCTCTCCATTTGGTGCAAGGTGTACTTGCCTAAAAGTTGGTTGGAGAAAAAATAAAATAAAAAGTGAATGAGGAGAGAGAGTGAGGAGGAGAATATATGTATAGGGGTTGGGTTGACTCAAAGAAACCCTAATCTTAAGTATGCTCTTAACCATATGACTAATGACATGTTAAATGCTACATGCAACAATTAATCAAATTAATTAAATAAATAAAACCCTAACCACAACACGGTCCAGAAATTCTTTCATCGAAATAGTGAACCACGCCTACAACCAAACAAGGACTAGGGGTGGCACACTATTCCGCGGCGAGATACTGTTCCATGCCATGGCCAGGTGCAAATACAGGATACATACAATCAACATACAAGTGCCAGATACCATATACAGAAAAATAAAAAAAATTTACGTATTCTGGAAACGGGGAGTAACAGTTTTGATGGACAACAACAACGCATATCGAGTTGTTGGAATTGGGTCTATTAAAGAGAAGATGTATGATAGAATTATAAGAAATTTGGCCGATGTCAGATATGTTCCCGATCTTAAGAAAAATCTTATTTCTTTTGCTACGCTTGATTCAAATGGTAACAAGTTCATTGCTGAGGGTGTAGTCTTGCGGGTTGTTCGTGGTTCTTTGGTGGTGATGAAAGGTCACCGACATGGTAACCTTTATATTTTATTAGGAAGCACTGGGACTGGGACTTTAGCAGTTAGTACATCTGATTCGTCTAATAGTACACGTCTTTGGCAAATGCGGCTCGGACATATGAAAGAGAAAGATCTGTCCTTACTGAGCAAGCATGGGTTACTAAAGAACTTGAAGAAGCCAAGTATGAATTTATGTGAGCATTATCTTTATGGCAAGCAGCACATGATGACCTTTAGTACAAGCAAACAAAAGACAAAATGTACTCCTGACTATGTACATACATATGTATGAGGACATAGCAAGATTCCTTCAATAGAGCAATATACTATATTACTTTTATTGATGATTATACACATAATGTTTGATTATATTTCATCAAAATAAGGATTAAGTGTCCGAAAAGTTCAAGCAGTAGAATACGATTGTGGAGAACAGAACAGACAAAAAGGTAACGACATTGAGGTCTGATAATTGTAATGAATATACCTATGGACCTTTTAAAGATTTCTGTGCTCAAGAATATATCATACGACATTGGATTATCAGGAAAACATCATAGCAAAATAGTTTCGCAAAGAGGATAAACCGAACCTTGCTTGAGAAAGCAAGATGTATGCTCTCTAATGCCAGTTTAGGCAAGGAATGGTAGGCGGATGCTATACACATGACACGGTACTTGGTTAATAGATTACTAACTCTGGCTATAGACTGTAAGACTACATATGAGATGATGACCGATAAACCAGCATATTACAACACTTTGTGCGTTTGGATGCAAATCTTACTATCATGTCAATACGGATAAGTTGGATCTGAGAGCCAAGAAAGCCATTTTCTTGGAATATGCACAAGAAGGGAAGGGATACCATCTATACTACCATGAGAAAATGAAGTTCTTGATCAGCATGGATGTTACATTTGATAAGTCTTCAGTGTTGGCTTCAAACAGGAAGAGTGAGTACGATCAGGATGTTGGTGTATCTAGCAAATCTCAAAGTGTTGAGATTGAGTCATCTGAGGATGCATCAGATAAGGTGGAGGTTTCTAAAGATGTTCATCAAGTCCTACAAGAGCAATCAGAGGAAGAACATCACTAACAACAAGATTTTTTGTCCACCACTAGGCCAATGAGATCGATTGAGCCAGTATACATGTATCGATTTGATGAAAATGTAAAGCACTATGGACAGTTAAATGTGGTGACATAAACACTTCCAGTAGAGGATGACGAGCCTATCACCTTCAGACAGGCTGTTAAAGATACTAACAGCGAGAACTAGATGGCAGCTATGCAAGAAGAAATTGCGTGACAAGAACTGTACAAGGGATTTGTAACCCCCTCTTCCCTAAATTTTAAAAATATTTTTTATTATTTATTTGAATTAAATGGTAATTTTTGGAATTTTATAAATATTTAACTAATTAATTATTATTATAGAAGGCCTTAGTCATGGTTAAGTTTTGGAGTGCCAGACGACTAGAAATCATGGCACGGATAGTACAGTTGCGTACTTTGACTAGTATTTTAGCCAAGGTAGGGAGGACCGAGCCATATATGAGTCTTAACTAGGAAAACCAGGCCAAGTTGTGACATGACCACTATAAATATTTTAATTTTTTATTATTATGATTAATAACTTTTAGAAGACCCAGTTGTATCAAACTGGACCCGAACCAAATCCAAGCCCATGTAGGCATGTAGTGAACGACCATGTAGACATATTTTATATGTGTACAAATATTTCAAATTTATTTTTAGGAATTGGCAAATATTTTCTAAATATTTGTTATACATACAATATATGTAGTATTAATATTAAATGGCGTTTTGGAATATTTGTACTATTTTTTGGAGCCAAATAAAGAGTGTGTTTGATAAGTTCACCAAAAACTACTATATCTACTATTGGTTTATTTTTAGTTGTTATTAAGATTATTATTATTATTATTAATGTTGTTGTTGTTATTATTAAATAAAATTTATTATTATTGGTTATTTTTATTTCACTGTCAAATAAATGTTATTATATATGTTCATACTTATATAAATAGGCCCTACACTAGGAATAGATAATATTGAGGTTTTATTTAGATTTTATGGAGATTATTATATAAGGATATATGTGAGTATATAGATATACTTATATAGATATACATATATATAGAAAGGAATATAAAAAAAGAAAAAAAATTCCTAATACTGTTCCTATACAGGAACAGTAGTAACTAAGGCCCGATAGCAATCGGCCTCCTCCTCCCATATATATAATAATGAGAGAGGGAGAGAAGGGACAGATCACCAAAGCCCCAAACACTAACTACAACCCCTACATGACCTAACCCTGCCGTCCCCGACACCTAGTCCACCACCCCGCTACCGCACGGCTGTCGACGTGCCGTCCATCGCCGGCAAGGCTCGTTTGAACCATGTGAAACAGAGGCAATACAAGCAGCAGTACCCGCCAGGTACCCCCATTCGTGATCAACTTTCTTCGCGTCTACTCCATGAAAGTCGATTTCTTAAACTCGTATAAGAAGCGTACATGACCCTTTCGACTCTTCCTTAACTAGTTCGAGAAGTAGTTAAGTGATCGGTTTATAAAATCGATCAAAAAATTAGGAAATCATTGTCACATAGACATATCACAAAACTGTCCAAATAGCCCTGTTTGAAGGCCCATCCTCGTCAGCCTATTAACAGTTTCAAATTTCCACCTGAACAAAGTTTTAGACCACATGTAGATCTTCAAAACCTTTCTTATAGTTTAATTTTTCATCTACTGTATGCAATTATTTTCAAATCCAAAGTTAAGGAAAAATAATTTTCGAAAAACCCCAAAACATAGTAAAAACATAGAAAAACCTCCCGAAACGCCATGCGTCCCGACAAGGTCGCAACCCGTGAGCAAAAAAAGATGCGTACGGATGTTACGAACGTGTGGACTTCGACGGAACTCGATTTTGCTGTGTGTGCCGGACGAAATCGAGACGTATCTATCGAGATACCCCGTATCGTCCTCTTTGTGAACTAGCCTATTACTATGTGCACGTTCGTCATCTCGAGACGAAACTTACGCCAACAGAACCGTGTCATTTTTCTGGTCCTTACGCAAGTTTGGTCTGATTCTATAAAGGTCGACCGAAACGCTATTTTGGCGAGCCCCGGACCCGATCCAACAGACAATTTTGTGGACGGCCTGCCGGAATCCAACTTTGGACATACAGTTGGATTTGTATCGTCAAAATAGACCCGTAGACATATAGTTTGATACATTTAGAGACCGTAGGTGTTGGCACGCTTTTTGGTACAAAGCGTGTCCAATGGTGGACATTATTTTGGCCCGAAATTATCATTTTATTCCTTGTCCAGAATTGGACTTATGGGTAGGCTATTCTAGCTAATTTGACTATTCTTGACACGTTGGTAACATCTATTTTAGCCCCTGGAGACTGTTGTTAGAGTTTGACATTTGTGGCTCGTCGATTGACTAGATAGTATTGGTTCTACGTGCTACCACCAGACAAGTATACATTACCTTTCTTTACAGTTTATTTACATGCTTATGTTTATTTCCTTTTGATAGATGTCATTATCTAGTTTCTTTGGTCAATTGTTGATATGAGTTTTCTTTCATAGTATGCATACTAGTTTAATTGTCTCGTTCATATATTGTCATTGTTCGTGGTTTGACATAGTTCATATTGGATATGTTCTCACATGTACCTTGACTGAGTCGTACCGTGTCGTAGGATGTGCGTTATAACTGAACTGCTACTTTGTTTTCCATTTTCTCAAACCTGCGAGTCTACACTAGGGGCGATGGTTGATTTATTGAGCTAACCTACGAGTCCACACTAGGGACGAGGGTTAGTTATTCGTTAAAACCTGTGAGTCCACACTAGGGGCATAGATTGATTCCTTGAAGCTAATCTGTGAGTCCACACTAGGGGCAAGGGTTAATTATTTATTCAAACCTGCGAGTCCACAATAGGGGCGAGGGTTTGATTATCCATTTGATTTCTTGTCATGTGTTCACCTATTTTTCTTCCAGCAATTCATTTATGCGTATTGTTCACATATTCGTGTATCGGTATTGCTTAGTCTTTTCCTGCTTATATCCTGGATTTTTTTTATGCATGATAAACTGTTAGATATGTATGTTTTATGTATCTTGCTAGTCCCCTGAGGACCTGATGATCTCTTCAGGTAGTTGATTGCACGAAGTTAGTTAGCTGATCATGATGAAAGTTGATTACTTCAGACTCAGATATCTTTCGTGATTACATAATCACATCCGTTATTTGTACTCTGCTTGTTATCCTAGCTTTATAGACTCATGTTATTTCTTTGGAGTTTAATCAGACATGTATACCAGTGGGCTGCAGGCCATGGACCATACTGTTCATTCTTGTTTTATATTGTTCTTGTGGATTGAGATATAGTTTAACTTACCATATTAGATATGATACCCTATTCTTGACAGCGTATACGTATTCAAGTTGGACTGGAGTCCACTTGATACGTAGTTGGCTTGCGCACGCACTTGCATTCCGAAAAGCGGATACGGGTCATGATATGATTGGTTCTATTTTTCAAGGGCAAGCGAGCTATAGGTTGAAAGTGGGTGTACAAGAAGAAGGAAGTTTCTCCAGAGTCAGATAGAAAAGTGTTGCTTGAGAGCCCTTAGAGGCGGGTTTAATGAGTGGTTGATTTGGTGAGGCTGTGCGGTGGAGAAGTGTATCAGCTCGGTTTTGTGGGGAAACTTTGCCGTGGTAGAGATATAAAGAAAAATGTCCAAAAATAGCTCATGACCTTTTTTGACTTTGACCATATATTTGATTGATTTCTATATATATTTTTTCATATATGTTAAGCCTACATAAGATTGGATTTTAAGTCTACATAAGACTTTTGATTCTAAACCTACATAAGGTTGGATTTACATATATGGACATATGACATGTTATATAAAAGGGTCTAAAGGTTCTACTTGAGATATCTCATTGTGCTCAATGAAAGTTGTTGAATAAGTTCAACACAAGAGAGCAAAAGTTGTTGAATAAGTTCAACACAAGAGATTGAGAACTCATTGTGATCAATAAAAGTTGTTGAATAAGTTCAAAATAATAGTTTGAGAACTCATTGTGATCAATAAAAGTTGTTAAATAAGTTCAACACGAGAGCTAAAATTGTTTAATAAGATTAACACAAAAGTTAAAAAAAAATTTCTTCTTCTTTATCTTTGTGCTAGAGAGTTCTTGAAAGCAAGGGAAGAAATGTTGAGAGAGTCATTGTAATTCTTTTTCTTCTTCATAGTGGAATGAAATCACCCTCGTTAGTGGAAGTAGACATCTTGGTCGAACCACGTAATTTCTTTTCTTTGCGGTTGTAAATTTTCGCTATGGTGTTCTCTGATTTCTTGGATTTATTTTTGTTGTGCCCCAACACCATCCTTAATATCCTTTTTTACTGATTTAAGACGATGAACTTAGCAAAATTTTGCATTCCCTTCAACTCGATAGGCCGCTAATCAGGTTCATGATACCCATGCATCTTAGACCAAGAGTTGCAATATCAAAAAGGTCAAGCATAGGGAAGAAAACCTTTAGAAACTCAAACAAGAATATGGGTGTGGCTGCTAGTAGCAGCAGATAGTCCTCAACATGAATCGATGGGAAAAGTTCCATCTTTTTGTTATAAATAATGTTAAATTTACTACCAAACCTTTACAATCTTCTTATAACCTATTCTACCCCGCTAACATGGTCCTACCCGGCCCCACCTATCCTCTGTTGGGCGCGTGCGAAAGCGTTTGGCAACCCACATGATCAAACCAACCCCTGTCTAACGGATACCAAGCACAAGATGAAGACAAATATACGGTAACGTACGTCACTTGGACAAATCCCAACCTTTATAATTCAGATGAAATTACAAGATAAAAAAAACTAATGTTGAACCCTTTGCCCTAATAGGTTCAACTCCCTCACCACTCTCAAGAAAAATATAGAAGATTACAATTAAGATCACTCAACAACCCGTAGCAATCTCCCTAACTAAAGTTGACGACTCTTCGATTAGATCTACTTCTTCCTTCTATCTTGGATGGTGGAGTCCTAAGAGCAAAGTACGGACTTTCTCTTAGATTTTCTTGTGGACGAGCACCCCGAATCTCCATTTTGTGCCTCCACCCTCACCCCATATATATAGGATAAGAAAATCATATTCTAGTCATAATAGGATTTCCTAAATAGGAATAAAATATGAATCTTATTATGCCTAAAATATGCCATCAACATCCTATTTTAGATCATAATAAATTTCTTAAAATAAAATTCCTATTATTTCTAAAATAGCACAACACCAATTATGGACATCCAATTCTAATCAAATCAAATATTTAACTAGATTTAGATTTCACAAATATGTTGTTACCAAATCCAGACTGGACTCTAATAATCTCCCTCTCTAGTCTGATGAAAGGGTATTGACCCCATGGGTTCCACAAATGGACTCCATGCATGTCGTCCTGCGATAAAGTTTCTACTCCCCCATTCTACTAAACTCCAATCCCTAGAGCTGCTTTGCATCTTCCTTTGTCTCCAGCTCCTTGACCATCACGCCGACACTAGCTGCCATGCGTAGCACCTCCTGCACCACTGTGATCCTGCCGATATCAATGACACTACCAAGATCGGAGTTATAGATGATCAGCCTCACCGTAAGTCTTGGTTGCCTGTTCCCGACTTCCGTCTTCCACCGAAAAGTGTTAGCTTTTTGACGAGCTTCTTTACCCTTGGCTGGCCCAACCAAGCTGACGGTACAGTTCTTTCAAGATTTGAACTCCTGAACCTTCCCACCTTCATGTTCAAACTTGAAGCTCCCGCATACACATGTGTCCTCGAGCAGAACATCACGTATGGTGCATGTCATAGATAACCCACAGCTCCATATGAACTGTGTGAATGATGATGCTTCCGTCTCAGATTGAGTTTGCTGCAAACCTTGATCTCCTTCCTGAAATCGATGTCGCTCCGTGAAGCTTTAGCAAACCACATGTCACCAAAACTAGATCCATAGAGCAACACTCACATGGAGATCGACCAGCTGTCATAGGACCGACATACTGACCCTCAATCTTTGACTCACCACCATTCATCGATTTGTCTACCGAATCCTTCATAACCCTCAAAACATCTCAACTATTAAGTTTTCAACAATCCACCTGTCACGACCCGCTCCCGAATAATCGGACACGAGTCGGACACGCCCAGCCTTCGTCGTTAGGCACGACGAAGTAAGCTGTACCAAGCTAGGAAAAACTAACCAGATAATCATGAAAATATAGAATCACAGCATCTAAAAAAAAACGTATCCCAGAATGATCACCATAATCCACAAATCTAGATATCATAATGTACGAGTCATCAAGAATGAAATGTACATGAATTCTAAAGACAATATCTAAGAGTAAGCTAACAGTCTAAACCAGAAACCTCAAGCTAAGCCTCATCCTGCTCAGCTAATCCTGGGCTCTGGCCCATAGAGTAGAACAATGTCCTGCAAGCATACCTGCAACATATCCTATTCAGGAGCGGAGCAAAGTACAGTTCTAGGTAATGAAACATGAACATGATATGAACAGGGTACAGGAGTACAGGAAAATGAAATACAAGAATGAACATGAAAGTACAGGATAGTACAGGAAAATAAGTACAGGAACTATAGTACATGAATGTAAAGTACAGGAACATGTAAAGTACAGGAATGAAACTATAATCCTGAAGTACCAGACATGACAAGTGCACAATATCGAAATACATCTAGTCCATGTGACCGGCTGGGGTAAGTACAGGAGCATGCACAGGAGTACATGAATAAGGTACGACTTAGGACCCGCATGCACAGTGCGAGGCCTAAGCTAGGTACAGGAATATATAGTAACCGGGATTGGTCACATGGCTAGTGTATTTCCCCACCCGACGCTAATAAGTACAAGAACAAGAGTACAGGAGTACAGGAGTACATGATATCGTGCCATGACGTGTCACAAGAAAGCGTACAAGAATGTAAATGCACAAAACCGTAGAAAAGTACTTGCCTTGCTCCGGGTGATCAGAAAAAGGAAGTAGATCATAATCTTTATGTCCACCTGAGTAAATTGGAATTACATCAAAATCTAAATGATTACAACTAACTTAATTTCTAGCTGCTATTCGTTCCAGTCCTATAACCTTGCTATTTAATTATCATTGATAATTCTACTTACTATATCTATATTTAGCTAGTTAGAGGATAGGTTAAATTTTAGATAAAATATTCTTATAGAGTAACATAACTAAATATGACTAAACAGGAAAATGACAAAGTATCAAAATATTATAAAAGCTACCAATAAGTCAACATGCTAATTTACTTTCTTAACTCAAACATTAGTCCTCCTATAATATTTCTACTATATAAGCAAACTACAACAGGCCGGTCCAACTCAAAGTACCCCTTTGGCAACATTATTCCACACAGCCCAACACTACCCAACTTGCATATGGAACTAAATCATAACCAAAACACTTATGTACCAACCCAGCAACACAGAACCACATATATTGCCAAAACTAACAGCTGTATAAACAACTTGAAAATTATGACTAACAAATACAACCTCTGCTATACAAATCTCAACCCACCATCAACCAACTCTTTCATTAATCCAAATACAAACAAAAAGAATTTAAAGGCCAATACTAGAACACCCACTGGTATAGTCCAACACCTATCAACCTGTAGCTCAACCTGGCCGAACCCAACAGCAACATTTGAAATCAAATTTGAAACCAACTCCCCAACGGTCAACATAGCCTTCCACATGAACTCAGTCCAAAGGAATTCATCAATCGATAAGACCAGAGGAAGAAGAATTCATACAAAACCAAACCCAGTCAATACACTAGCAAATTAACTGCAGGGTCCGATCCCAGTATTAGGAAAACAGAACTCACAACTAAAATCACAAATCCATAGAAAATTATACAAAGTTTTACATACAAAAATATAGAATCAAATGAATAAATCCAAATGCAGCAACTCTCCCACAACTTGGACTCGAGATCACACAAGCGGAATCCAAATGAATGCTGACACTGCTACCTACGTTCCCAACACCCGAGTCCCGAAAATCGAACCAGCACAGTACACACGCCACACATGAATTCGCACACACCTGGACACGACACGATTAGAATCTTGGACACGTACTCCTTTATACTGCTACAGTCAACCCACGCCATATTGATACTGCAACTCCAGTCCAATCTCACATAATCACCGGACACGAATCCACAACAATCACGAACGGGACACGATCATGACACATGAAACGAACACAAACATTTGGAATTACAGAACGCGACTAGGTACAAATTGCAGAAGAAGAAATCGAGTTAAGGATCGAGATTTACCTACTGGATTCAGAATCGTGCCTTGAGGATGACATCGATCCGTTCGTCGAGAAGGAGTCCTCGTTTGGCCGGAGATGCCCTGCTATCGTCGTCGACCGGAAAGGATTTTGCCGCCGAAAGAGAAGATGCCTCGCCGTCGTCGCCGAGAGAAGGAAAGGATCGTCGGAAGATGGCTCCACCATGGTGGCCGCCGACGCTGTGGAAAAACCACCGCCGTCGCTTCGAAAAACCACCGCCGCCACCAGTGGAACCCGCTGGAACGAAGATCTGGCTGGGGTCGCGCCTAGCCGCCGTCGCTTCGGGAGATCCGTCAGTGGAGAGGAGAGCTGGCCACACCGTCGTCGAGAAGGTGGGGGCTCACCGTCGCCGTCATCGTCGGAGTCGTCGTCGCTGACGGAGTCGTCGAGCAGGCCGCCGTGGTCGCCAGCTAGGGCTGGAACGAAGGAATTGGGGACAGAGCTCTCGAAAAAATAATAGTGAAGAGATTAAGTTTTCTCTCTCCACAGCCACTTTTAAAGAAACAATTGCAAATTTTACAACAAAGCCCCCCCGCAATAATAGATTTTTACTTAAATCCTCCCGTAAGGAAATGTTTACAATAAAACCCTCCCCCTTTTCGAAAATTACAAAAATGCAAGAAAAACAGTTAAAACCTTTTTGAAAAATATGAGGGGACCACAAGTTGGTTGTAACAACTTTTCAAATTTGAAAATTTGAAAATTTGCTCCCAATTTATTTTCCTCTAAAATATCAATCACCATAATACTAATTAAAATAATAAAATTATCTTTTATTTGAAAACCAAATAAATCAATTGCTATTATAAAAATCAAGATGATTTTATTTTCTAAAAAAATCGGGAAGTGGAGTTACAAATCTTCCCTCCTTAAAAATAATTTCGTCCTCGAAATTCGAAAGGCAACAAGACAACTCAAAGCAAAATCTCAAGAAGGTTCAACACAATTTATTGTATTTAAGATTCTCAATGTCAAAGTACACTCAAACAAACAAACTGGGATAGCGCCCCCGCATCTCGTCCTCGCGCTCCCATGTGGACTCTCCTGGAGAGTGATGTCTCCACATGACGTGGACAAGTGGGATAGCCTGATTTTGCAGCTGCTTCTCTCTCATGTTAAGGACCTCCACTGGCTGCTCCTCGTAGGTCAAACTCGGACCCACCGCTAGCTCTGAATAGTCCACCACATGGCTCGGATCTAGAAAGTAGTGTCGAAGCTGGAACACATAGAAAATGTCATGTACTTCCTCTAATCTAGCTGGAAGCGCCAGTCGATATGCCACCTCGCCAATCCGCGCCGTCACAAAAGGTCCGATGAATCTCGGACTAAGCTTCATGCCTCTGCCAAAACGAATGGTGCCTCTGGTTGGCGAGATTCTTCAGGAACACTCTGCTTCCAACTGCGAACCCCAGTAGTCGTCTGCTGTTGTCCGCCCAGTGCTTCTGCTGATCCTATGCAACTCTGCGACGCCTTGAGCCTTGAGACCAAGTACTATAATTATACACAAGAAGTTGGAATAACACGATCTAACAATGTTTAAGAATCAAATAGGCACGAGATAGAATGAAGTTCAATTACAACTTGGAGGAGCAAACTTATGACGATACAACTATTAAGTATGATCAAAAGTGGACTAGGACAAAATAGAAAATCATGGTCAGATGGACATGACTTAAGATCAAAATTTAGACAAGACACAAACGAAGTATGGAATCAAAATCTGGCAATGTATAATTTTAAGGAATTCAATGATCTAACGATAAAATGCTAGAAGGAAAATTTAGCAAGGGTTGATTGAGGAGACGTACGCAATACTCAGGAGATTTAGTATCAAATCAGGATGAACGTGCAAGGATATGTGATTCTCGAAAACCAATAATCATATAAAAAGGGATATAGTTTCCATGGTGTCTGGGAACATATAGCTATTCAAAATCACTTTGCCTAGAATCCCTACCCCGCCAGTATATATCTGACTGCAGTGGACTTCGACTCCGTGACTCAAATAACAATATGTCACCGAATAATCTGTCAACCTTATCCATTTTCCAACAATTATTGACGAAGCAACCCAAGAGATCAAGGTATGAAGAATATGACAAGTCTCGATAGTACTCGAAAACCTATGATTGTCTGAAATCACTTCAACTTAAAGTTCCTGCCTCGCCAGTGCGCTACTGGCTGCAGTGAACCCTCAGTCTCCATAATCCAGCTAATGGCTGCAGCGCGCAACTGTCATGCCATAGTAGGTCATCGAATAGCCTCTCGACTTTATCCCTAGGAATTTCAAAAGAGTTCCAAGGAATTCAAAATGAGTTTCAATAGTCCAAGTCACGAAAATGATGAATTTACCTGACTGTTAGAATACAAGGATTTATTAGATACTAAGAGACGACAATGGATCCAATCAGTGAGTACAAAAGGTCAGTCAGGAAGATTTAAAATTTCAGACAGGGAGTGAAATTTTAACTTATAACGGGATTTCAACTGATATCTGGAATGGTAACAAGATTCCATATATGGGATATTATCCCGAAGGGATAACAGAGTCTCGAAGGATGAACTGAGGCAAGGTATTAGACAGGAGAGTTCAAAATAAGAAATAAAATTCCGTACTGGAAACAAGGTTCAACAACATCTCAATTAACGAAACCTCAGACAAAATTCGACGGAAAAATAACCTCCCATAGGATACAAGGTCTCAATTAGAGAACCAAAATCAACAAGGTCGTGATTAGGAAATAAAATCTTGACTAGAAAATCTTGACAAGGAAGCAAGGTTTAGAACGGTGACTAGAAAACAGATTCTAATAGGAGACAAGGTATTGGATTGTAAACATGAAACAAGCGAATCTCACAGCAATAAAATCGTAAATAGAGAACAAGTCCCGAATAAAGTCAAGAATGGGAAATAGAATCTCAAACAAGCATCAATAGAAGCGAAGGTTCAAACATGGTTTCAGAATGATATTTCAAGTAGGAATAATTCTGGAATAGCACAAGTTCGATTAGCGAACAAAATATCAATAAATGAGTGGGAACAAGCATCCATGAAACAAGCAAATCTTGGATAGGAGACAGGATCGAAACAAAAATAGTGGACCAACAACTCTCGACTAGAAAATCAATGTCATGAATGAGGAAACAAGTCTCGAATAGGAAACGAAATCTTCAAACCCTCAAAGGTATTTACAACAATGTCTGCATAGGACGGACCTTTAAACAAGTTTCGAATGAGGAATAGGATTTCGAAATGAATTCTCGAGAAACGATTAAATATCAATTAACACGAAGTTTGATAAAGAAACAAAATTTACAAATATGAGCCATCACTAGGAAACAAGGTCACGAATGATGAATATGAAAACGGTATCGAATAATGAATTTCAAACAATTATCGATTTGTGGATCTGAAATAAGTTTACCGAAACAGGAAACAATATCTCAAAGTAAGTTTCGACATCAATCAAGATTTCAGAAATAGAAAACAAGAAGTTTTGAAGAAATGATCTAGGTGCTAAGAGGATTTTAAAGAGAGGCTGGATTGCTAATCAGATACATGGTTTTTCCAACCATGCAATAGAAATCTTCTGTCTTCAATCTGTCTTCAGTATTTCCTCCGGGACTGGAATCACTTCAATCTTCTTCACTGTCCTGACGTAGACTGGTCCATGCGGTAATACTCCATATGGCTGCTGAATCTGGAGAGGCGGGTCCTTCTGCTGCGGTCCTGGTGTTCCTCGTGCTTGTTCTCGGGCAGTGCGATCAACGATCTCCAGACAATCTTTGACTTGATGGGCAGACGATCCGTAGAACAAGCATAGCCTCCGTCTTTTGCGGCACTCCTCGAAGCGATGTCCTGGATGGCGGCAAAAAAAAATACAAATGATCGTTGACTGGATCTGAATCTGGATCTCCCGCTGAGGTGACTGAAGTGCAGGGACTCTGACAGAAATATATGGTTGCTGGCTGCTGACTGCTGAAATTCTTATGCTCCTCGATCATTGTGATCTGCGACTTGCTGGCAATCCTTCATCCAGTGAATGTGGGCCTGAATCTGTCTCTTGTTGGTGTGACTGAAGAAACGCTGTCTGAGTACTACGACGCTTTGCGGGTCCAGACTAGTTGCTGTTTTCGTCATAAGTCTTCATGTCTCTCCTGGCCTTCAGCTTCCGGTCTTGTTCTATTGTCTGTGCTACATTATGGATCTCCTGGCTGATAGCTCCAATCTTCAGAGGAGTCGAGTCCTCAGGGACTTGGATGATCTTCAGTTGCGACTCCAGGTTCTCGATCAGCTTCTCGATGCAAGATATGCGCTCGGTGTCGGGGAAGTCCAAGGTCTGATAATCTCAAAGTCCTCTCTAACTCGGGAAATGCATTGGCAAGTCTGGATTGGAAAAGGACGGCCTGCTGGTGTCAAGGAACTCTTGAAACATCTTCGTCAACTGCGTACTACCCATGGGGATAGTAGTGGCGATAGAAGGTAGTGGAAGCTCGAAACCTTCAAGTGTAGGTGGATCGACAGTTCTGGTGTCGCATGCTTTTGAACTATCTGAAAAACAGAAAACTGTTAAAATAACCTAGACCTAAATATAACAAGTGTTTATAGAATATCAATATACCTGATATACATGATATACCTGATATACCCTTATTTTTCGATTTTTCCTATGCTGTGATCAAGTTTCCCTAGTATAACCAAGTCCCCCAATAGTACGCTAAGACCTAGGTACCATTAGGCTAGACCTGCATGGGCCACCACTAAAAACATGTCACGACCCGCTCCCGAATAATCGGACACGAGTCGGACACGCCCAGCCTTCGTCGTTAGGCACGACGAAGTAAGCTGTACCAAGCTAGAAAAAACTAACCAGATAATCATGAAAATATAGAATCACAGCATCTAAAAAAAACGTATCCCAGAATGATCACCATAATCCACAAATCTAGATATCATAATGTACGAGTCATCAAGAATGAAATGTACATGAATTCTAAAGACAATATCTAAGAGTAAGCTAACAGTCTAAACCAGAAACCTCAAGCTAAGCCTCATCCTGCTCAGCTAATCCTGGGCTCTGGCCCATAGAGTAGAACAATGTCCTGCAAGCATACCTGCAACATATCCTATTCAGGAGCGGAGCAAAGTACAGTTCTAGGTAATGAAACATGAACATGATATGAACAGGGTACAGGAGTACAGGAAAATGAAATACAAGAATGAACATGAAAGTACAGGATAGTACAGGAAAATAAGTACAGGAACTATAGTACATGAATGTAAAGTACAGGAACATGTAAAGTACAGGAATGAAACTATAATCCTGAAGTACCAGACATGACAAGTGCACAATATCGAAATACATCTAGTCCATGTGACCGGCTGGGGTAAGTACAGGAGCATGCACAGGAGTACATGAATAAGGTACGACTTAGGACCCGCATGCACAGTGCGAGGCCTAAGCTAGGTACAGGAATATATAGTAACCGGGATTGGTCACATGGCTAGTGTATTTCCCCACCCGACGCTAATAAGTACAAGAACAAGAGTACAGGAGTACAGGAGTACAGGAGTACATGATATCGTGCCATGACGTGTCACAAGAAAGCGTACAAGAATGTAAATGCACAAAACCGTAGAAAAGTACTTGCCTTGCTCCGGGTGATCAGAAAAAGGAAGTAGATCATAATCTTTATGTCCACCTGAGTAAATTGGAATTACATCAAAATCTAAATGATTACAACTAACTTAATTTCTAGCTGCTATTCGTTCCAGTCCTATAACCTTGCTATTTAATTATCATTGATAATTCTACTTACTATATCTATATTTAGCTAGTTAGAGGATAGGTTAAATTTTAGATAAAATATTCTTATAGAGTAACATAACTAAATATGACTAAACAGGAAAATGACAAAGTATCAAAATATTATAAAAGCTACCAATAAGTCAACATGCTAATTTACTTTCTTAACTCAAACATTAGTCCTCCTATAATATTTCTACTATATAAGCAAACTACAACAGGCCGGTCCAACTCAAAGTACCCCTTTGGCAACATTATTCCACACAGCCCAACACTACCCAACTTGCATATGGAACTAAATCATAACCAAAACACTTATGTACCAACCCAGCAACACAGAACCACATATATTGCCAAAACTAACAGCTGTATAAACAACTTGAAAATTATGACTAACAAATACAACCTCTGCTATACAAATCTCAACCCACCATCAACCAACTCTTTCATTAATCCAAATACAAACAAAAAGAATTTAAAGGCCAATACTAGAACACCCACTGGTATAGTCCAACACCTATCAACCTGTAGCTCAACCTGGCCGAACCCAACAGCAACATTTGAAATCAAATTTGAAACCAACTCCCCAACGGTCAACATAGCCTTCCACATGAACTCAGTCCAAAGGAATTCATCAATCGATAAGACCAGAGGAAGAAGAATTCATACAAAACCAAACCCAGTCAATACACTAGCAAATTAACTGCAGGGTCCGATCCCAGTATTAGGAAAACAGAACTCACAACTAAAATCACAAATCCATAGAAAATTATACAAAGTTTTACATACAAAAATATAGAATCAAATGAATAAATCCAAATGCAGCAACTCTCCCACAACTTGGACTCGAGATCACACAAGCGGAATCCAAATGAATGCTGACACTGCTACCTACGTTCCCAACACCCGAGTCCCGAAAATCGAACCAGCACAGTACACACGCCACACATGAATTCGTACACACCTGGACACGACACGATTAGAATCTTGGACACGTACTCCTTTATACTGCTACAGTCAACCCACGCCATATTGATACTGCAACTCCAGTCCAATCTCACATAATCACCGGACACGAATCCACAACAATCACGAACGGGACACGATCATGACACATGAAACGAACACAAACATTTGGAATTACAGAACGCGACTAGGTACAAATTGTAGAAGAAGAAATCGAGTTAAGGATCGAGATTTACCTACTGGATTCAGAATCGTGCCTTGAGGATGACATCGATCCGTTCGTCGAGAAGGAGTCCTCGTTCGGCCGGAGATGCCCTGCTATCGTCGTCGACCGGAAAGGATTTTGCCGCCGAAAGAGAAGATGCCTCGCCGTCGTCGCCGAGAGAAGGAAAGGATCGTCGGAAGATGGCTCCACCATGGTGGCCGCCGACGCTGTGGAAAAACCACCGCCGTCGCTTCGAAAAACCACCGCCGCCACCAGTGGAACCCGCTGGAACGAAGATCTGGCTGGGGTCGCGCCTAGCCGCCGTCGCTTCGGGAGATCCGTCAGTGGAGAGGAGAGCTGGCCACACCGTCGTCGAGAAGGTGGGGGCTCACCGTCGCCGTCGTCGTCGGAGTCGTCGTCGCTGACGGAGTCGTCGAGCAGGCCGCCGTGGTCGCCAGCTAGGGCTGGAACGAAGGAATTGGGGACAGAGCTCTCGAAAAAATAATAGTGAAGAGATTAAGTTTTCTCTCTCCACAGCCACTTTTAAAGAAACAATTGCAAATTTTACAACAAAGCCCCCCCGCAATAACAGATTTTTACTTAAATCCTCCCGTAAGGAAATGTTTACAATAAAACCCTCCCCCTTTTCGAAAATTACAAAAATGCAAGAAAAACAGTTAAAACCTTTTTGAAAAATATGAGGGGACCACAAGTTGGTTGTAACAACTTTTCAAATTTGAAAATTTGAAAATTTGCTCCCAATTTATTTTCCTCTAAAATATCAATCACCATAATACTAATTAAAATAATAAAATTATCTTTTATTTGAAAACCAAATAAATCAATTGCTATTATAAAAATCAAGATGATTTTATTTTCTAAAAAAATCGGGAAGTGGAGTTACACCACCTCCTGTCGTACACCCCTCGAGCCTCCATCCAGTGTCTGTGGCCGGCCTATACAGCTCAGGGGCTTGAGCCTGTACATGCCACAACATAAATCTCTCCGAGCTAGCTGTCACGAACCCTTCGCAAGCACACAATCTTTGTCCCCAAACAAACTGCGACAACCATTATCTGCCAGCCTCCATACCAAAACCAAGTTGTAGCACAAAGTCGATAATGTCGCACATCCCTGAGGACGAGCTTCTCACCAAACTCCATCGTCAAGTGCACATCATCGATGCCTACAACTACAACAGTCCCCTTGTTATCCATCTTCACACGTCCAAACTTGACGCCGCGGTATGACGTGAAGGTCCTCCTCTGCAGAGTGGCATGATACGACGCCCTCCGTGTCTATGACCCAGTCGTTGTCATGACACATGCCACAGGGTTCCTATACGTTGGTCATTGCGATGATAATATCTCTCATTGCTGTGAGATTCTCCTGATCGTCCTTGCCTTTGGCCTTCTCAGTTTTGAGCTTCATGCAGTTCCTCTTGATAGGACCCCTTTCGCCACAGTGATAGCAACCCTCCTTGCGGTCCACAAATGCAAGATCCCGAGAACTCTCCTATCTTCTTGCCCGTGACTTGGGTCTTCCCTTCCCATAGAAAGCAACCAAAGTGGACTCCTGCGATGATTCCACTTGCTTGCGTCGGACCTCCTCATTCAACAAGCTACTTTTGACTGCCTCCATCGTGGCAACTCCATTAGGCGCGGAGTTGCTCACTGACACCACCAACGTCTTCCAGCTTTTCTGCAGAGAACTCAAGAGCAATAAGGCCTGAAGCTCATTGTCATTCACCATCTTCATTGCAGATAGCTGATTGATGATACCCTGAACCTCGTTCAGATGTTATGCCACTGGGGCACGCTCCGTGTACTTCGATTTAACGAGTTGGCGAATAAGAAATGTCTTGTTGCAGTCGTCTTCCTTTCGTACAGCGAATGCAGCTTCTCCTATAATGCTTTTGCCAAACTCTCCATGGACACGTAGTGAAACATCGAATCATCCAGCCATTGGCAGATGAATCCAACGACCTTTTGATCTAGTCGTTTCCAGTCTTCAGTAGCTTTGTCCGATGGCTTTGCGTTGTCGCCCTCCAACGGACCATGCAAGTCCTTGCACCAGAGTAGATCCTCCATCCTTGGTTTTCAAATCGCCCAGTTTCGTCCTGTGAGGGTGATCATACGAGTGTTCATTTGCTCCGTAGACATGGTTGCCAGAACCCTCAAAGCTTTTATACCAATTGTCGGATGCGTGCGAAAGCGTTTGCCAACCCACATGATCAAACCAACCCCCATCTAACGGACACCAAGCACAAGATGAAGACAAGTATATGGCAGTGACGTACATCACCTGGACAAATCTCAACCTCTATAATTAACTCAGATAAAATTACAAGATTGAAAAAAAATTAATGTTGAACCATTTGTCCTAATAAGTTCAACCCCCTCATCACTCTCAAGAAGAAAAATAGAAGATTACAATTGAGATCACTCACCAACCTGTAGCAATCTCCCTAACCGAAGTTGACGACTCCTCGATTAGATCTTCTTCTTCCTTCTATCTTGGATGGCGATGTTCTAATAGCAAAGTACAAACTTTCTCTTAGATTTTCTTGTAGACGAGCACCCCGAATCTCCATTTTGTGCTGTACTTTGTGCCTCCACCCTCACACCATATATATATGATGAGAAAATCATATTCTAGTCATAATAGGATTTCCTAAATAAGAATCCTATTATACCTAAAATATTCCATCAATGTCTTATTTTAGATCATAATAGGATTTCCTAAAATAAGAATCATATTATATCTAAAATAGCACAACACCAATTATGAACATCCAAATCTAATCAAATCAAATATTTAAATAGATTTGGATTCCACAATATGTTATTACCAAATTCAGACTGGACTCCAATATCCTCTCTCCTCTCCATTGGAGTCCGATCACGTGACAAGTTGTAAAAGAATTATAACATTTTGGTTATAGTCATGGCATTATTCTTTGGTTATTGATGCAACGGGCATGGTATAACTAACACGAGATGCGATTACACGCAGCTCTATTATTCCACAACGAAACATGACCAATACAAGAGGAATAACTTAATCTTGAATCGATGATACATCTCTAAAAATCAGCAAGGATGGAGGAGGCACCTTTCTTCCTCCTATCTTCTCATGCCCATAGAGGATAGCATTAAAACCTGGTCATTATGCCCATAAGCAACTCATAGATATTCAAAATTCTTTTACCAAATAAGTGGGCTCGCATGCCCGTCCGAACCTAGCTCAGTCCCACATGCACCAATTATATTCGGATCTTGGGTCAGGTTTGGATTTCGATATTTTGGTCAATGTTTGGTCTTGAACCGATGCGATCTTGATAGATCCAGATCAAATCCAGTTCAAATCGGCTCAGGGTCCGGTCCATTGGACACTTGACCCTAATTGTCACATTGGAACCATATGCCTATATTTGACCCTTTTGTCTCTCAAGAAATTTCCTTTTTTTTTTTTTTTCATTTTTTTCCTCTCATTGCCAAATGTCGTCAGTATTAATTGTGGGCCACAGAGTTGCCAAGATCCACGACCTGGCTCCAATGAATTAGCCTATCCAGCACCCTTTGTTGAGTGGTTGTAATTAGAATTACATGTAGCATTTTCTATACTAATCCTACCAATTTAATCGTTGGGTTTTATATAAATGATAGTGCAACATATGTTGCATTATTTTCTCCAACTACCATAATATTTATTGCGATCAAAATGGGATTTTTATCTACGGATAGCCAAATACCATCTTAGTGAGAGTTCCAATATATGACCCTATAATAAAATCCATGGTCCTATAAAATAAAATATTCTAATGAAGTGAGACTTGGTCCGCTACGGCCCATTTCCGGATTGGGGTTGTTCAGCCCGCATTACAATGAAATAGTAGAAATACGACCCATTTCCCGGATTGGGTGGTTCAGCCCATATTATAATGAATTTGTAGGAAGAAAAAACGCGCTTCCTTTTTCTTGCTTCCTCGGCCTCCCTCGTTGACTTGTCTGCTTGTAAATTCAATTTATCAAGGGAGATGCAACACAAACAAGCCTTTCATATGCTTAAATACTTGTTCTCAACTCTTGGTGAGTGATTGGGGCAGGGGCGTCTGAGCATAGGTCTCGTGTTCTATGCTCGGGTTTGAATCCCCCGGACGACTGGGTGGCTTTGGACTACGGTCCGACTTGGAGAAAAGATATCTCAAAAAAATAATTTTGGTGAGTGATGCCAACGCAGCATTGTTTCAGTGGACCTGGTGGGTGGAGTGGGTCGAGGCTCGGAACCATTTTGAATGTAGGTGGGGGTGTGATGCGTGTAATAAAAAAAACCTCTTGGTGGGTGACCCGTTGGAACTTGGGTACTGCTATTCTGTAATTATTGAACCGTTTTTATATATTCGTGAGTGAGAATTAGTTGGAGATGAATATAAAAAATATATAGATTATTTTGCAGGGTACCAGGTTTAGGATCTAATTAGACTCTGGAGGTTGGATTTGTCCATTTTAGACTTTGGATTCTCGAACTTTTTAGTGACACATCTTAGTGACGAATATTCTTCATTATGACTCATTTCGACACTGAAAGTCCAATTTTGTCACTAAAATGTGTCGTTAAAAAAATTCCAGTACCCAAAGTCTAACACGGACAAATCCAGTACCCAAAGTTTAATTACGTCTAAACTTGGTGCCCTTGTACAAAATAATCCTAAAAATAATTTTATATAGATAATTGACATGTTTAATGTGTAGAGGAATATATGTGCCGGTTAGGAGTGGTAACACAAAAAAAGGGTATATACTTGACAAAATTCCAAAATAGATAGTAGAAGAAATTTATTAAAAATTAACTAGTCTAAATGTACGTGCTTTGTACGTATTTTAATTAGAATATTATAAGGTCAGTTGTTATCTTTTCGTTTTTTTAGGTGACTATTTGTATATGTGTGCTTTCTTTTTACAGTGCCAAGAGATTCGAAGTACAATTTTTTTAATTTTCTATTGAGAATAATAATCTTTAGAAAATGGTAATAACAAAAAAATTTATTACCATTGGAACATAAAGGGTTGTATGGAAAAAGAAAACTTACATGCAAACTTTATTCCTTTGACTCTTAAACATAAATGACATGCAAGTTGACATAATAACATCATGTTTATAAAATACTCAATGGTATTTTAGAAATTCAAAAATTTTACCAACAAGTTTTCTTATTATATAGTAGAATAGATAATCAAAATTCCAATACAAATATGCTAGCAATTCACTAATTAGTTCGACTTTACTCGTATCGCCTAGATGTCCATGCATTTTCGTCGATCTAAAATGAATTCTCCGAAATTAGATCTCCCTAATTTTATCTCTAACTCGATTCTCCACCGAATGAAATACCATCCAAATTTCCAATCATCTATGCATGTTACATATCCAATAAGCAATAACTAAAATGCATGGACATCTACCCTCACCGACGTTACATGAGCATAGGTCTCGTGTTCTATGCTCGGGTACGAATCTCACTGGGCGGCTGGGTGGCTTTGGCCCACGGTCCAGCTTGAAAAAAGGACACCTAAAAAAAAAGTCTTGGTGAGTGATACCAACGCAGCATTGTTTCAATGGGCCTGGTGGGTGGAGTGGGTCAAGCCTCGGAACCGTTTCGAATGTAGGTGGGGGTGTTATGCGAGTAATAAAAAAAGCCTCTTGGTGGGTGGCCCGTAGGAACTTGGGTACTGTTATTCCGTAATTATTGAACCGTTTTTATATAATCGTGAGTGAGAGTTAGTTGGAGATGGATATAAAAAAATATAGATTATTTTGCATAAGGGTACCAGGTTTAGGACCTAATTAGACTCTGGAGGCTGGATTTGTCCATTTTAAACTTTGGATTCTCGAGCTTTTTAGTAACACATCTTAGTGACGATGATTTGTCATTAAAAGACTCATTTCGTAACTGAAAGTCCAATTTTGTCACTAAAATGTATCGTTAAAAAAAAATTCAAGAATCCAAAGTCTGACACGGACAAACCAGTACCCAAAGTTTAATTACGTCTAAACCTGGTGCCCTCGTACAAAATAATCCTAAAAAATAATTTTATATTGATAATTGACATGTTTAGGGCCTATTTGGTTGGGTGAAACTCAACCAAGAACTATGAAACTGGAAGAAACTGGTAGGAAGTTTTAGAGTTCCAGTGTTTGGTTTCTTCAGTTAACTGCCGGCAGGAACTCCTCCAAATAGGAAATTGTAGTTCATGTCGGGTGACTTTTGGCTGCATAATTGGCCATTTCACTTCCATTTTTTTGGAACGGATGTGGGATGAAGTCGTTTTTCTACTGCCGCTGTTGTTTATGTCGCTGTGACGGGACCACCACCACCACCCCCACTAGCGCCGACGTCGACCCGCCACGCTCATCCACGCAGCCCATGGCGAAGAGATCTGGATCTTGAGGCATCGAGGAAGAGCTGTCGTTGTTGCATTCTCGTAAGAGAGGAGATGGAGGAGGAGCCACCACCACCAGTGCTGACACTGATCTACCGTGATCCTCCATGCAGCCCTTTACAAAGAAAATATGGAGCTCGAGGCACCGTATGCCACTGTGCGACGTCGTCAGAGAGGAGATGGAGGAGGAGAATAGGCGGGCGCTTGACGTTGCGGAGACGACGTGTAGTAGACGGAGACGAGGTTGGTGTCACGACCTGCTCCCACCGTGAGGGTACGAGTACGTAACAGCACCCAGCCTACGCCGCAGTGTCGACGGTAGAACGCTGTCCTAGGTCACAACATCTAACAATATGATGCTAAGCAGTTTATACTCCCCGAATGGGGGTGACATAGCAGAATATAAACTCAATCACAACTAAGGAAGATGGAGCACGATATGATCTAGAACTCAAAGAAAATACAGATGATCAGAAGAGTCTAAGTGTCTAAGATAACATCTCAGCAAATATCCAGAAATACAAGTCTCAACTACTGAATATGAAAGAATATATACAATCCAGATCTCAAAGACAGAAATAAAGCCTAACTAAACTATTCTCAAGACAACATAAGTAAGATAAAGCCTAACTAAGCTAGTCTAGGCAGTAGGGGTAAAGTCATCAGCTAGAGCTGGGTCCTACTGAGGGTCCAGCTCACAAGTGTCGTCTAGGGCTGCCCCGTAGAAGGTATCCACACAGGCCTCCTCTTCGTCCTCTGTAATATTTTCAACAGGTCCAGTCAGGACAGGAGCGAGCAAAATACATCTCAACAGATCATAGCAGGTTTAAAAATATAATCATGCAGTAAAGTAAGATACATGAACTGGAAGAAAGTACAGAATGTAAACAGGGAGCGAACTGTAATAGAAATATCTACTATAAGTAAAAAACTAATAGTGGCTAGTGAGTCAGAGTACAATATAAACATGTGAATGGCATAGGAGATTCTGATGCTACACTATGAAAAGATTCTGATGCTACACTACTTGGATATTATTCACATGTCTACTTCTACTCCCCCGTACCCCCAATCAATACACAAGGATCCAGCCAGGTTATATTATGATTCCATGCAATGGCCCACAAGGGGTGATACATGGTATGCCCATTTATGGGTGATTCTAGGAATGCCCATAAATGGGAGATTCAAGGAGACTCTGTGATCATGAGAGTACATGTCACAAGTGATCAATGAACCATGAAGCATAGTGATACACAATGTAAGTGAAACGCACAGAACATGTAGTATCCGATGCTCCCTGAGGGGATAACATCTCAAGAAGGGATCCATATAGTACTAATCCGTGTGACCAACGTGACAGTATCAAGTAAAGTAATTTAAAGCAGGAAAATAATTCTAAACAGGATATGAAATGATCAGAGAATGTACTCACCTGATGTCTGAATGTCCAAAGTAAATATACTGTCCGAGGAGAGGTGTCTGGCTCCTAATCAGAACAGCACAAGTCACAACAAGTCCAAAATGGCAATATGAAGTTCTACTATGCATTCTACATGATTCTAGGTCAATCTAGACTAAAGTCAACTCTTGGTCAACTTGGTCAACCCTGAAAGTCAAACCTAGGTCAACTATGGTCAAACTAGGTCTAACAAGTCTAAATTAGGTCAAACAAGTTATTCTAGGTCTAAACAAACTAAGTATATGCAAATCAAGTATCCAAGATAGCTACTAACTCATAGCCTAAGTCAGTTTCTAAACTAAGTACAAAACTAAACCATAAGCTAACAAGGCACACAAACTTAGTCATATAACGTATATATATTATTCACATTCACATATTCATATACATAGATATATATAGGAAAGCTATATATATAGGCACATACATATATATATATATAGAGAGAGAGAGAAAGAGAGGTAAAAGAGTAAGTGAGTATGTGTGTGTTTGGCATGTGTGTGAAAGGATATATGTTAATGTTCTAAAATTTAGTGATAGGTAGGTATATGTGACATGGGATACATGATGTCAAAGGGTGTATGAATGCATGTGTGTAAAAGGTTATAGGTTAACTCAGTTTATAGAAATGCATACATACATACTTACCTTGTATACATGTATACATACATATCATGTATATTACATTTACATTATACATACATGTATACTTGTATTATATTATACTTACATTCATGCATACTAGATACTTGTATTTATATTAACATATTGCAAACATTTATTTCATTCATGCATCTATGCATTACCTACATGTTTTATACATATGCATACATTGTATATTCATATCATTTCATACATTAACATAGAGACATACAAACATACACACATCATATATTTCATACCTTGTATTACCTTAAATATCATGTTATATATTATCATTCATTCCTTTCATATATTACATTATCTTTAAGTTGAATACATCATATATGGATACAATACATTATCTTGCATGCTTGCATTCATATATTATATTCTATATTACCTATATACATGTATTTTCTCCATTTATTCATGCTTGTATCATATACTCTACATTACCATACATGTTATCATTATATATTGTATTACAATATTTATATATTATGCATTCATATCTATCATTACATATATATCTTGCATTCATATCTAGCATTCATTATATACTTTCATACATACATTGTATATCATTCTTTCATTCATGCATTGCTTATATGCATTATATTAATTGCATTCCTACATGCTTGCATTCAACCATATATATACATTAATGTAAAGAGAATATATATTATATATATATCATTTTATTCATCTAACATATCATGCATTACATACTCTATATTCATTTAATATCCATACTACATAGGCTCATAGGTTACACAAAATGCATTATCGTATAGTCACTCTTCTACTTAAAACCAATACTGTACCAATTGGGCATTCACTAAATTCTAGGATTAATGTATGTCGTAGTCCTTTGTGTTAGCTTTTTAAAACTTTAAACGGATCGCATTTTCGTGTCCAGAAGCTCCTGAAATCGCAAAAATACCGAAACACATTCGTCTTTCGTACAGCTGACACTCAAATAATTCTACAGAAAGTTACACAAAGAATTTGGCTTATTAAAATATATATTTGGAAAGCTAACTTCGATACGGTTCTTTAAAAAAAACGGGAGATAAATCGGAGTTCTAAGCTAAAAGTTATGACATTTCTAAGTTGCTTTGGTTAATAAAAACGTGGATGAATATTATGACGAATTTGAGTTATTTTGGACAAAAGAACACATATAGGCCAAGATACTTGGATACAAATATATGTATCCAAATGAAACTCATTCTAACCATCCTAACTAAGATTAATCCACTCTCTAACAATTCTAAAACTGAATTTAAATATCTATTTAAACTATTATCATACATACATACACACGGGGTGTCCTAATTTGGGATCTATCAAGTAGGACACAAGACACATATCTAAAATCCTCAAGAGAGCTCCAAATGGCCTCAAATTTGAATCTAAATGGGACACATGCATGAGGATGGATCCTATAGATTCAAAACTAATTTTTATGTAAAGGAAATCGATTTAGAGGATGGGTTTTACCTATTGGGAGTGGAATCCCAATGAAATCCTTTAGGACACGGCTTCGATACGAAGATCCCTCAAAGTGGAAACTCCTCCTTGCACTCCTCTTCCAATCCTTGGTAGCACCCTTCCCTTGAAGAATGAGAATGATTAAGGGAAGGTTTGGTGAAGGAATGATTTGATTTGGAGATCAAATCAATGGAAAGGCTCTCTAAAATTGGGGAAGAACAAAAGAAAAATAAAAGAGGCAAGATTGTAATGAATGAAATGAATCATTCTCCCCTAAAGGTGGCTGCCATAAAGAGTCCATTAGGGCTACTGGGAAATATCCTAATTGCCCCTCCCTAGTCTCATATGGTTAAGTCTAGACTAGGTTCAAGTTTGGGGTCAAAATGATCTAGTTTTGAGTCTCTAACTTAACCATTCTAACATGATAAAAATTAGTTTAATTAACTAACTTAAATGTAGGGTCTTATAAGCCATGCTTAACTTAATATTGGATCCCATCTAGAGTTTAAGCTACCCAGGTCACAATACAAGTCGGAACGAGACGAAACTCAAACCCGACTAAACAAATCCAATAAAAATAATATTAAAAATATAAAATTTTCCCAAAATATTAAAATATAAAAATACTACCAAAATACGCTCATTTAGCGACGGAGAATTAGCGACGGAATTATTCCGTCGATATTAGCGACGGTTTCGTGGCCGCTCAGCGACTGATTACCGACTACAAGCATTTGCCATTTTTATTTTAATTTTAGGGGGAGAAAAGGTCGCACATCCGTCGCTAGAGTGTCGGTGTTATAGCGACGGATCTCCGGTCGTCGCCACGTAGTCGATTATTTGGCGGAAATTGTGTAGAGAGTTGGCAGGACATATCTTTGACTACGTAGCGACGGATATTCAGTCGAATAATCAATAATAACGACTACCTGGCGACGGATTATTAGCAGTCGCAATTCCGTCGCTAAATTTACGTTCCAGACTTAAATAAAAAGGCGGGGAGAACTTTTGGCATTCTTCCCAAATTCAATCTCTCTCCTCTCTCTCTCTCTGTCTCTCTCTCTCTCTCGTGCGGCTTCGGTGAACGGCGACGGCGTCCTCTCCTCTCTCTCTCCCGAAGGTAATCTCCCTTCACTCTCTCTCTCTCTCTCTGTGTCGCGGTGTCGACGTAGGGTCAGCGGGGGCGACGGGCTTGGGGACATTCGGGCTTGGGGCGGGGGCGTCGGAGGCTGGGCGGCTGGCTTGGGGCGGAGGCGTCGGGGGCTGGGCGGCTGGCTTGGGGCGGGGGCGTCGGGGGCTGGGCGGCTGGCTTGGGGCGGGGGCATCGGGGCCTGGGCGGCGGGCTTCGGACGGGGGCGTCGGGGGCTGGGTGGCTGGCTTGGGGCGGGGGCGTCGGGGGCTGGGCGGCGGGCTTGGGACGGGGGCGTCGGGGGCTGGGCGGCGGGCTTGGGACGGGGGCGTCGGGGTCTGTGCGGCGGGCTTGGGGCGGGGGCGTCGGGGGCTGGGCTGCGGGCTTGGGGCGGGGGCGTCGGGGGCTGGGCGGCGGGCTTGGGGCGGGGGCGGCGGGGGGCTTTGCTTATCAAATTCATCTAAGTTTATATATTGGCTAAATAATGTGTTATCCATATTGGGTGTTATCCAGTAGTTTGGTGGTGTTTGGATTAGTAAATGTGAATATGGAGTTTGGGTTCATGGTGTATATGTTCACTGTATCAAGGACAGTACGAGTTCTTCATCTGCATAAGTCAGTGTTTGGGTTCATGGTCTATACATCTAACTGTGATATACATATATATGTGCCTATTATAATTAGCATGCAGGACGGCTTGGGGTGTAATGTTTGATTGTAGACATGGTAGGAATTATAGGTAATTAATGCTAGTGTGACTAGACTAAGGTAGTGCTTGCTAGATAATAAGGACACTCTAGTATCCTAACCAAGTTAATTTTAGACTAGATATTTAGGATATAGCTCCCATATCCTAGAAGTGGACTCTTGTAATTTAGAAATAGATAGATTGACTCAGTTTGGTATCGGTATCGTACTATCGGTATCGGTATCGCACTATCGGTCAAGGTTCACAATCGGTATCGGAATCGGTTTCGGACTATTCCTATGAGTATTGGTATCGGCGATATCGGTAGTATCAGCGGTATCGTATCGGAGTATCGAACTTTGGTATCGGAAAACAAATAATTATTAATAAATTATTTACATTTAAAAACATATATTTATACATTTAGGCATAATTTTAAGTATTTCAGCGTTATTTCTTAGTAGTTTTGAAATTATATGAAATAGTAGTCACCCTTACCGATTGGTTTTGCCGAATTGACCGGAACAAAGACCCCCATAGTCGGTATCGGTCAATATTTGGTATCGGTCGGTATCGGATCGGAACATGCCAAACCATATCGGTATCGGCTGTATCGGATCGGTATCGGCCGATACTTTAAACCATGCTATCGGTATCGAACTATCGGTATCGGTATCGGTATCGCACTATCGGTATCGGTATCGCACTATCGGTATCGAACTATCGGTATCGGTATCGGTATCGCACTTTCGGTATCGGTATCGGTATCATACTATCGGTATCGGTATCGGTATCGCACTATCGGTATCGAACTATTAGTAACAACTTTATTTATATTTTTCTCTTCTCGAGCTAGAATACTAGCGGATCCACCAGTTACATGATTATATACTAATTCTATTTAGTTTGTCTTACTATACAGATTTTTACATCTAATCTATGATGGATCGTTATTTCGTTGATCGTACATGGATGTACAAACGACAACACGAGAGCAGAATAGGTGTGAGTGACGATTTTCAGGCAGGCATGGAAGTGTTTCTTAAGTATGCCATGAGCAAAGCTCAGTTTATGGACGGTAACAAAATCAAGTGTCCATGTCGTAATTGTCGCAATAGACGTTACGAAGAAGTGGTGAGTGTAAGAGATCATTTGACCCATAAGGGTTTCGTACGTGATTACGGCCTGTGGTCATCGCAAGGTGAACTATATGCCGAAAGACAGGTTGCAAATGCTGCTACTTATGCTTTTGATGATAATGCTGCAGCGGATTTTGTCGTCGATGACGACGAATACTCCGTTGATTATGGAGACGTACAGAACCTTGCACGAGATATGGTGTACGACGTGGCAGGGCCTAATTTTGATCTGGAGGATACTAATTCCGAGGCGAAGGAGTTCTATGATATGTTTTAAGATGCTGAAACTTCTTTATATCCTGGTTGTGATCCACATTCCATACTGTCAGTGACGATGCGGTTGTTGAACATAAAGTCCGATTTTAACTTGCCACAAACTTGCTATGATCGGATTACACAACTAATGAAGGAGGTGTTACCGAAGGAATCAGAAGAGCTTCCAAAAAACTTCTACAAGTCGAAGATGATGGTCCGACAACTGGGACTGGGGTACGACAAGATAGATTGTTGTCGCAACGGATGCATGTTGTACTACAAGGAGAACGAGTATGTAGAAAGTTGCCGCTTCTGTAATACGAATCGTTACAAGGAAGTCAGGGAAAAAGAAAAGTCAACTAGAAAACGACGTCCTTACAAGTATATGCATTACTTGTCGATCACGAAGCGCTTGCAGAGGATGTATATGTCTCAGAATACAGCAGAACACATGACGTGGCACAACGAAGAACGCACAAAGGACGATAGAGAATTGTCACATCCTTCGGATGGAGAGGCGTAGAATTATTTCAATTTACGCCTTCCAGATTTTGCTGCAGAGCCCATAAATGTGCGCATAGGGCTATGTTCTGATGGATTCGCCCCTTTCGGGCAGTCGGGATCTCAATACTCCTGCTGGCCGGTCATTCTGACCCCTTATAATCTGCCACCATGGATGTGTATGAAGACTCCTTATATGTTCTTGACAGCTATCATACCGGGTCCCAAAAATCCGACGAAGAATATTGATATATATTTACAGCCGTTGGTGGATGAGCTAAAACAGCTGTGGGAGATCGGCGTCACGACGTATGATATTTTCAGGAAACAGAACTTTCAGATGAGAGCTTCACTGATGTGGACAATCAATGATTTTCCCGCATACGGTATGCTGTCGGGATGGAGTACTCACGGCACCCTGTCTTGTCCGATATGCATGCAAAATAGTAAGGCGTTTCGCCTTAAGCATGGAGGAAAAACTTCTTTCTTTGATTGTCATCGTCAATTTCTGTGATTATAATTGAGATTATTAATATATAATCTGAAACATTTAAATTATAAATATTTGTTTACATATTTTATTGCCTGAAACAACACTCACTCATGAGACTGTTCGTTATCTGGCACTGGGACCGAAGAAGCAAATAAAGACTTGGCCTGGCTATGTCGTTAATGGTTTCAGGTTTAAGTCAACTCAGAATGCTATAAATATCGAATTTATCAATGACGGCATCAATACCAAGGATTCCGATGTTTGCATAAGAGGCACCGTCTATGACGACGAGCCAAACTTTGACTATTATGGAGTGCTTCGGAATATTGTAGATTTACAATATACTGGTCCATATGATATGCATATTGTGATGTTCAAATGTGAGTGGTTCGATATGACACCAAATATCGGTTGGAGAATCGATAAACAATTTGGATTCGTCGATATAAATCATCGCAGGAGGTATAGAGGGTCCGATACATTTGCAATAGCAAATCAGGCTGTTCAAGTCTACTATAAAAGCTATCCAAGGCGTCGTAGAGATCGATTTGACTGGTGGGCAGTATGCAAGATTAAATCTAGAAATACATTCAACGTTGGAGACCCAGCATACCAAGAGGACCAGATCGAAAAGTCCCAATACTTGGGACAACACTCAGATACAATAGATGTTGAAGACATTGTTGAGGAAAATAGAGGGGAGAAAGAGGTTGATACACAAGACTTAGCTGTCAACTAGGGGAGAAAGAGGCGTCTTGTCCCAAATTTTGAGGCAGAAGAAGAAGAAGAAGAAGAAGAAGAAGAATTTGATGGGGATGAGGATACAGATGAAATCGACGATGAAGATAAGGATGAGGATGAGGATGAGGAGGATGATGATGAAGATGAGGCCGAGGATGAGAACGAAGACGATGATTAGGTTAAATATTGTTGTATAGTAAAAACACTTCCAATTACGTGAATTAAGTTTGACCTCATAAAAGCAATTACGTGAATTCATGTTTTTTTCATTCGATTATTTACTTATTGCAGATGGCACTCCTAGTCTTTTTCGTCGCGGCAACACTCGTCTCCCTACTGGTGGTATGAATATTTTAGTTTAGTTTTTTATATCCATTTACACTTTCATATTGTTAATTATGTTTATGTGTTCTATTTACAGGTCATGATGGCTGGCCGTGGTCGTGGTACTGGTTGTGGTGGTGGTGGTGGTGGTGGTGGTGCGGGTCGTGGTCGTGGTCGTACTGGTGCTGGTGGTCGTGGTCGCATTCAAAGTTCCCGGGATATGACCCCATCGAGCGAGCCCGACCCGGAGAGTACCCCGGGCACAGACGCATCCTGCCCTTGATCGACCACTTCATCGAGGCATCAGTCCGGATCTGCTAGCGGATCTGATCCGCTATCGGAACCACCAGCAGCGGATCCACCAGGGGATGCCCCAGTTACTGCACAGTGGGCCCCGGAGTACCCCTATACTCGGTTCCATCCGGTTACTGGAGAGTACATACGCTGACCCGCGGATCCTCCGACGACACCAGAGAGGCCGAGAGGCAAGTTCCGACGAGAGCTATGGCCCGCGGGGACCTCGTAAGTAAATTTAAGTTAATTTATTAAATTTCTTTCATTTATTCAAGTTAATAATTCAGTCGTTTCTTCTTTGTAGGTTTTTTCCGTTTAATGTTGGCAGGGCCCTTGGAGAAATTATCAGGGCTAACTTCCACGGTCCCTACCTCAATTTTACGTCGGTGCCTCCAAACGTGCAGTACGTCTGGCTCGACGAGTTGAGGGTATATATCTATATTTTTTTTGTTAAGACTATGTGATTCTTTAATCAACCATTTTGTAAATTACGTGATAATTGATTTTCTGTGTTAGAGAACGTACTGGTGGCCCCCCTATCGCGAGGAGGGGATCCGCAGGACCTACAGAAGCGCATGCTCGAAGAAGATACGGGATATGATTCATGAACTAAAAATGGGGCATACGAGGCCGAATTGGATCCAGCAGGATTATTATGAGGACCTCTTAGGCATGATGGATAACCCTGCGTACAAGGAGAAATCGGAGAAGGCGAAGGTGAACCGATCTGCCTCGGGCCTTCATTCGGGGGGATCAAGGTCTCACGCAGCGACACTTGCAGATCTGGTGAGCAACCGTAAATTTATTTCACTATCGAATTACGTATTATTAATTAAAGGAGTTAATTAGTTTCTACGTAAATTTCGTATGCAGGCCCAACGGGCGGTGAAGGAGGGAAGGGCGCAAGAATCGGTCACCATGCACGACGTGTTCCAGCATACGCACAAAAGATGGAAGGACGGGAGCTTCGTCGACGAGAGGGCCAAGGAGACTGATGTAAGTACTTATGTTTATGAGATTAACGTTAGAATTAAAAGTATTCGAACTATAACTTAGATAAACTTAGGATTCATACTTAACTTAGTGAAACATAGGATTTAGATTACAACTTAGGTAAATCTTATAATATAAACACATTTATTTGATAGGCTGCGTATCGTGAGGCCCTTAGTCGGGCTCAGTTAACTGACACCGAGGATGTCGGTGAAACGACGCCCTTCCGGATGCCCTCTTCTTTGGCCGCTCGGAACGACTTGTTCGTAGATACCGTCGGCGGCTTTAAGAAAGGGTTCCTGTACGGAGTCGGCTCCCTAGGGCCATTGCATTTGGCGACGCAGAGATTTCCACCGACACCGCCTCCTCCCGTGGCCCGGGCAGACGATGATGTTAGGTCGTAGCTTACGCAGCTGTACGAGGCGGTGTCGTCCTTGCGGGAGCAATTTGCCACGCACTTTCCGCCTGCGTCTGCTGCTGCCGGTCCGTCTGCTGCTGCCGGTACGTCTGCTGATGGTGCTCGTCCGTCTTCTACTGGTCCGTCGACTGCAGGTGTCAGTCCGTCTTCCATGGGCCATCTTTCTTTCAACCCTGAAGCCCGTGTGCTACCGCCTACGGCTGTGACGGCACTTCTGGATCTCATGTCCGCAGAGCAGCTTCGCCGACTTCCGAGCACTGTCTACGACGCCTTGCCTCCGTACCTTGTGGAGGAGTATATGCGTCGGTCGAATACGGGAACGGACAATCGTACTCCTCCTTCTTAAAATGTTGTATTAAGAAAATTTAGATTATTTGTGAGAGCTTTGAACTAATTGTGCTATAATCGGTTTATAGCACCAGATATTATGTTACTCTTTAGGATAATTGATATTTATTTTCTATTAATTTGGTTTGGTCTGTGATTCTTGGATAATTGGTCGTATGTGCATATTTGGTCTATGTGATTCTTGGATAATTGGTGTGCATTATAAATTTGGTCTGTGTGATTGTTGGATAATTGGTGTGCATTATATATTGGTTTGGTTTATGCATATATTTGTGAACAGGAAAAGTGCTGCAATTTTTTTTCCTAAAAAACCCAGTTAGCGACGGACTAGTGACCGTTTAGCGACGGATATTCCCAGTTGCCGACGGGTTTTCGACGGATAAGCCGTCGCTATCTGGAGTTTTTAAACTGTTTCCAGGCAGCGACGGGTGATCGACGGATTATCCGTCGGCAAGGTTCTGGTGGTATAAACTTCGACGGAATAGCGACGGAATAGCCGTCGCCAGGGCGACTGATAATCAGCCGCTACTCAGTCGCTCTATCTGGCGACCGCTTAGCGACGGAATATCCGTCGACATGGTTCTGGAAATGCATGACATTTTCAGAATCATGGCGACGGATAATCAATCAGCAATCCGTCGTTGTGGCGGCGCGGTAGCGACGGGTTAGCGACTACTATTCCGTCGCCATGGTGCTGGAAATGCCAAGCATTTCCAGAACCTGATCGACGGATAGCCGTCAGAATACCGTCGCCAATCCGTCGTTAGTTACCGACGAATACCGACGGATTAGCGACTTCATGATACGATCTGATACGCTGTTACGACGGGTTACCGATGGAATTTTACGTCGCTATTGCCTACACATTTCAGTACTTAATAGTTGAAATGGATGAAAATCCGTCGAAAATGCGTCGCTAATGCTTCGTATTGTGACGTCGACAGGCCGTCGCTATTCCGTTGCCATGACGACAACTTAGCGACGGAACGTTATTAGCGACGAGCTGATTGCCGACGGATTATTTTGGCCAAAATCCGTCGGTTATCGGTCGCTAATAGTAATTACCGTCGGTTTAGCGACGGATGTGGCCGTCGCTAAAACGATAAATTTTGGTAGTGAAAATGACCAAAATCATAATACATCAATTTAAATATTATTAAAATAATCTAAAATTCACCAATTAATCAAAATCCTAAATAATTCAAAAGTCACAAAATGACCAAAATACCCTTAGCCTAAAAAGTTGTAAATAGTCACTCTAATCACATGGTTAGGTCCCCATGGTCATGGTTAGTCTCTAGGCTCAACAGTTCTAGAGTTCACTAGCTAACACATCAAAATTATAATTCACCAATTTTAAATAGTATTAAATTAATTAAAAATTCCCATAAATCATAAATTCTATTATTAAATAATAAACTTTTACAAAAGTTCAAAATTATCCTCATTTGGAAAACTGGGTGTTACAGTTGAAGAGATGGAAAAACTGTTGTTTTCTATGGGAAAAGATAGGAGAGAGAGATGGAAAAGGAGAAAAAATATCCAGAAAAAAGCTGGTATGGTAACCTCCAACTTTTTGACGGTGAGCACTCAATATCTGGAAGAGAAAGAATAGTCTCAATCTTTAACTCGTGAACTTTGATTACGTGTTGTCAGATCTTGAACCTACTCTTCCAGCTATTGATAAGGCTCAGAGGATTGCTGAGCTCACTGCTTGTCACGCCTCGATCCCGAAGAGTCCTTTTGTCCTCGCTTCAGACTCTGTGAGACTGTTCGTCCTCGCTTGGGCGTGATGTCATGCAAGCCTACGTTGTGCTTGCACAAGGCCAAGACCTGTACAATGACAAAATAGACAAGGTAGACAATACGCAGCGGAACATAAAGAATATATTTGAAGCAGCAACAGACATTTTGTAGATATATGAATTGAACACAATGGTAACAAGAAACAATTCTCTTTATTGATTTCATTTGAACAGATTACAAGCTCTCGTTTCTCTCTGATACAATATTTACATTCTCTCAAAAACTTTACAGATTACAATGATCCGTTCTCATACATTATATCCCTTTATATATAAAACCAACTCTTACAACAGATGTCTATATCTTGGCATCTCTTTTGATTTCTGACTCCTGAGGATGAGGCACGGGCTATCGCTTCGGACTATCCTTCTCGATGCGTCCTGCACCTGCATACAGATGGATGATGGGTCAGTATATCAGCATACTGGTGATTGTGAACAAAGGGCTACATTTGTCTGAAACGATTACTGTTCATTTAGTGAAAAAATATTTCTTGTGATGTGATCTTACTACTTGTACCTATGTTTATTTCATGCATACAGAGTCCGTTTACATTCTTTGAAAATATCTTTGAAAAGCCACAATTTATTTCATTTCATTTCAAGCATACAAGGTACTATTTATTTCTGTGGAGTGCACAACGTGTTTCATGAGCCATAATTATTTTTTTGTTCAAGCAACTCTTAGGGTCAATGACAAGCATGATAACATATCTTTTCTTTAATGGGACATAGCATTTCTTTGCAATAGATTAATCTCTTCAAGCAATTCATATAGAAAACTTAAGCACAAGTGTATATCACTTTTTAGTGATTCTTACCATAGCCGACGGTCCATCCCTGTACCAAATAGGTTAGCACAATTTACATATATAACAAGCATACTTTTTCGTCCCAACATATTAGGTCTGCAATCATCTTTGTCTATATACATGAATATAACTCTGTGGCCATGGGCATTCCCATATTAGCAGTTGGGACGTTCTAGCCCATCTCACTAATAGACTGACACCCTCCTCTGGTTGCGGGGACTTCTAGCCCCAGACGTCCTGTTCTCTCATAGGTCGATCGATTACAGGTGCCCCCAGTATCGATCGAGAGACTACTACTTGTGCACAAGCCGTCTAGACCAATACAAATGTAGCTATCAAATAAAACAATCATGCACCAACAAAGCAACTTGTAAACATTTTCATCTTCTTCTTTTTCATGTAATCGAGTCAGTAGCTCTACTTTTTTCTCTATACGGACAAGCCGTATCATCTCTTTTTGACAAGTCTTGTACAATAGCAATCTATCTACCATTTTATTCTTTTGCAATAATTCAATATCAATAAGCATTGAAATATACTCGATAGCATGTGATAGATATATGAAAGCATCTAATCTCTCTTGTTATTAGCATGACAAGGTTATCTTGATCAAGACAACATTCAGTTCTTAGCAAGGCATCATATTGTCTATGTTTCTTGTATTAGCAAAGCAACATGTGAGTTCTCTTAAAGCATACTCAATGATTTACCATCTTGTTATTGACAATAGCATTTAATCAAAAACTCAGATTCTTATTAGGCGTAAGCAAATCAGCAAATGAGACTTCGTCCACTCACTGAGATCAATCATCTTCTGTTGCAGAGCCAGCAATCCGATCTCTCCGTTTATCTAGTGCCTTCGCGGAGCAGAGCACTACATAATTACCCACCAAGAAAAAGTTTGGTCCTCAAAACTTAAGGAGAGACTTACGATATCCATAACAACGATAGTCCTCATCCTTCGCCATCATCAATGCATGAAATCACAATTCAGATCATATCAAAACTCTCGTTTAATAAAGCATCAATCTTAATCAATCAAATCGATAAAACATTTGCTGGCATCATAAAAATATTTACGGACTTATTATATAGAACGTTCATCTCATCGATGATATCAAGCAGGCAAAAAATTTCCAATTAGGAGAACATCTTCAAATTCAATTGAATCAAAATTGGCCAGAGGATCGTGTTGCTCTGATACCATTCGGTCATGCCCCGATTCTGCAGAGTCCTTTTGTCCTCGCTTCGGACGATGTGAGACCGTTTGTCCTCGTTTGGGCATGATATTGTGCAAGCCTAAGTTGCGCTTGCACAAGGCCAAGACCTGTACAATGACAAAATAGACAAGGTAGACAATACGCAGCGGAACATAAAGCAGATATTTGAAGCGGCAGCGAATATTTTGCAGATATATGAATTGAACAGAATGGTAACAAGAAACAATTCTCTTTATTGATTTCATTTGAATAGATTACAAGCTCTCGTTTCTCTCTGATACAATGTTTACATTCTCTCAAAAACTTTACAGATTACAATGATCCCATTTCCATACATTACATCCCTTTATATACAAAACCAACTCTTGCAACAGATGTCTATCTCTTGGCATCTCTTCTGATTTCTGGCTCCCGAGGATGAGGCACGGGCTATCGCTTCAGACTATCCTTCTCGATGCGTCCTGCACCTGCGTGCAGACTGATGATGGGTCCGTATATCAGCATACTGGTGATTGTGAATAAATGGCTACATTTGTCTGAAATGATTACTGTTCATTTACTAAGAAAATATTTCTTATGATGTGTCACGACCCGTACCCTAGAGTAAGGGCATGAGATGTGGGTACGTCCAGCCTACGTCGCAGTATCGGCGGTAGAACGCTGTCCTAGGTCAAACATCTAACAAAATAAAGGTACCTGTACAGCATATACTCTCCGAATGGAGGTGACATAGCAGATACAGTCTCAATCACATCTAAGGTAGAGCATGATAAGATAGATAAAACATGAAATCCAAAAGAGATACAGCAGATAGAAGTCTAAGTGTCTAAGATACACAAACCCAGAAATACATCTCAAAGCTCAAATACAGTAATCCATAAATACAACTCAAGACAACTGAAAATAAACTATGAACAAAACCCTAGCTATCTATACAACCTCTACTGTGTCTCCTCTAGGCTAGTAGGCAACCTCCAGGCTATCTGTAAAATTTATCAACAGGTCCAGTCAGGACGGAAGCGAGTACAGTACATCTCAACAGATCATAGCAGGTTAGAAAATATAATTATGCAGTAAAGTAAGATACATGAACTAAAGAAATACAGTATGTAAACAGTGAGAGAACTGTAATAGAAATATCTACTATAATAGAGAGCTAACAGTGGCTAGTGAGTCAGAGTACAATATAGACATATAAATGGCATAGGATGATTCTGATGCTACACTATAGAATTATTCTGATGCTACACTACTTGGATATTATTCACATGTCTACTTCTACTCCCCCGTACCCCCAATTAATACACAAGGATCCAACCAGGTTATGTTATGATTCCATGCAAAGGCCCCCGAAGGGTGGTACATGGAAGTTCCATAAATGGGGATTCTAGGAAACCCAATAAATGGGATAAGGATTCAAGGAAGACTCTGTGATCATGAGAGTACATGTCACAAGTGATCAATGAACCAATGACGCATAGTGATACGCCATGTAAGTAAAATGCACAGAACATGAAGTGCCCGATGCTCCCTGAGGATAACATCTCAAGAAGGGATCCATATAGTATCAATCCGTGTGACCAACGTGACAGTATCAAATAAAGTAATTTAAAGCAGGAAAATAATTCTAAGCAGGATATGAAATGATCAGAGAATGTACTCGCCTCGATTGGTTGGAGTCGACGTGCACGACACGAACGTATCGACACGAGGTAGGTACACTGCTATGTTCCACAGAGGGTCCCAGACGACGATACGGGCAGTCCCAATGAGTCCAGAATAGTCCAAATAGCCTAGTTTGGTATATAAAAGTCTAAAATCAGGGTTTGGTACGATAATCAAATCAAGAATAGAAAATGACTATCATAGGCACGATTTATGATTTATAAAAAGTATAACTAATTATAGATATTCTATTTAGAAAATTATTATAATATTAGAAACTATTTTGATCATAATATATTTAGATATATGTTTTGAATATATATAGAAAACATTTAGTACCAAAACTTTAATTTATCAAATATAATATTTAGGTCAAACTGGATACTAATAACTATAACTATTTAACTAAAAATTTCCTAATATAAATTAATAATTAATCAATAACATTAATAATACTAGTAACATTATTACAATTAATACCTTTAATAAAAAAAAAACTATAACTACCAAATTATTTCCATTATTATACAATATATACAAACTAATAATTTATACTATTATATATCAATCCATAAACTAATATATATATATATATATATATATATATATATATATATATATATATTAATACATAACATATATATATATACAAATATACATTAATCCATAATATATATATTATATATAAACCAATATACATTATATTATATACATTACATTATACTAATATACTACATTAACTATAATACTATATATATAAACTAATATATATATTATAATATATATATCAATATATAAATAAACAGAGAGGGGGGTGGGGGCCGATCCCCAATGGCAGTAGGAGGCTAAATCCTTAAATCAAAGAGGGCTCACAGTTGTTGGTTCGGCGGAGGGTTGGCGGAGCGCGGGTTGCGCCGGCGGAGCAGCGGTTGTCAGCGGCGGAGGACGCGGGGCTCGGCGGCCACCGGCGGAAGAGGGGATCCGGTCAGCGGGGCTGCGCCAGGGCGGCGACAGCGAGGGATCCGGTCGGCGAGGCTGCGCCAGGGCAGCGAGGGCGGCGCTGTCCGGATCTGACGGAGGGGCGAACAGAGACGGCTCGGGAAGGCGGAGGCTCCGGTGAGGTCCACTCTCCCTCTCTCTCTCTCTATGTGATGATGGTGGGGATGTTGTGGTGGCGGTGGTGGCGTGTGGTTGTGATGGCGGTGGCGGTGGTGGTTTTTCTGATGGTGGCGGTGGTGGTGATCTGGAATAGGGCAGCCGGAGTTGGCGGCGAAGGTGGCTATCGGTGGTTGTGGTGGTGATGCGAGTCGGGGCAGCGTGGTTGTAATGGCGGAAATGGTGGTCCAGTGTGGCCGGACAGCCACGAAAATGAACAGAGATGGGTGGAGGTAGCGTCGGGAATGGCCTGCGGTGGTGGTCGTGAACTGGGGTGGTTGGGATGGGCGGCCAGGAATGGACAGGGATGGTGGTCGGGCTGGAACAGTAGGGTGGCGGCTGGATAATTTCTAGGAATTTGGGGATTTGTGTATGTGGGTCTTGGGAAGTGTGATATTTATAGCATAGAAAGGGAAACCCTAAAAGCTAAATGTACATGTAATAGAGATTAGGAGGATTAGTGAAAAACTACTAACTGCTAACCCAAAGCTAACTTCTAACTGCTAATAATTAGTACTAAAAATAATATTAGCTATAATTAATAATTAATTACTAGTTACGGCTAATTAACAAATGGCTAATTACAATTTAGTCGAGGATTTTTTCTAATTAATAAAATAATACTAATATATTCACTTAATTATTTAAATATATTTAACAATCATTTATTTACTAAATAATATATTTTGAAATTTCGAAATTTAATAAACGTTTTTCATATTGAACAATAATTAAAACTTATTGATTCAAGAAAAATGACAGGAAAATTCCAATAGGACAAAATCGCTTAAAATAGTAAACCAAAGCCAACAAGGACCGATATCAATCACGGTCAAATTTGTTTTTCCAAAAATTAGAATTTGCACGCTCTTCGAGATTTAGAAAATTCGAAGTTTTGAAAAATACGAAATAAAATAAATAAATAAGAATTTTAAGAAATCAATTAACGGAGGTTACATGATGTGATCATGCAACTTTTACCTATGTTTATTTCATGCATACAGAGTCAGTTTACATTCTTTGAAAACATATTTGAAAACATCTTCGAAAAGCCACAATTTATTTCATTTCATTTCAAGCATACAAGGCACTATTTATTTCTTTGGAGTACACAGCTTGATTCATGAGCCATAATCATTTCTTTTGTTCAAGCAAATCTTAGGGTCAATGACAAGCATGATATCATATCTTTTCTTTAATGAGACATCATTTCTTCGTAATAGATTAATCTTTTCAAGCAATTCATATAGAAAATGTAACACCCCAGTCCCAAAATACGTAGGACTAGGAACGTAGACATGCCAGCCGTAAAATAAGTATACGTAAGCTGTAAAATACAGTAGAACCATGACTAATCTCATCCACACAAAATATAAAAATAAAAGATATCATATAATCTATGAATTGTCATTGGTACATGTAGTTGGATGGAGACAAATCCACTACCAACAATGAAAAGAAATGCTTGATAAAAGAATAATTTTTGGCGAACGAAGCGAAGACAATCGAAGTTCAATCATCCTCGAAGAATAGAGCGCAAGTTATGGCCTTATCTAGAGCACCTGCAGGAAATCATAAAATACACCTGGAGAAATTACCAGGTCCTCAGAGGGATGTAACAAGACACATAATATCATGCCAATAAACTGAATAATAAAAGCTCAACAGAAAAGTATGCATGAGTAAAGGTTCCTAACCATTCTATGTGGAATGCACTTTAGAGGACAACGTTCTACGCAGGGGCTGTAACAGATTCATACAAGCAAGTAATAAAGAGTGGCCAACAAGTAACGCTCATCCGAGACACTATCGGCCGGGTAACACGTAGCGCTCATCCGAGACACTATCTCCCAAATGTGTGTAAAAATAAATATAGCCCCTAAGCTAGTAGCTGTCCCCTCCCCCAAGGATACTATACGTGTGTCGTAACCATGACACACAAACACATGTTGTTTCTATCACACTGTTTAATCTTTAATAACTGCCAAGTCTTCTACACAAATCTATTAGCAGTTATATCCTAACGTACGGCCTGTACGTACCGATGTACGATCGGTACGCAAGTCCGAAGCTATATGCGACTCACAACTCACACACAAGCCGTGGCACATCGTGACGGTTTATGAGATGCTCTAAACATATGGTAGTCCCTTAACTCTAAGCCAATTACATAAAATATAGTAATTTGCATCTACTTATAATTTAGAAAGAAACAACTTAAAAATAAACAAAACTTGCATTATATTGAGCAGAAAATTTAAACAGTAAAGACAAGATCTTGCCTGGTATATCGCCTGGTGTTGTGTAGTGATCCAACAAGTCCTGTTGTGTCCAATAGCAAAGGTCGCGGTGGAAGGGTCCAAATTCAAAAGAAATAGGAGTGTATAATTAGTCATGATCAACGATGGTTATTGAGGTGAATTTGCAGAGATAAATATATATATATACTATTTTGGAAATATTTATAGTACTCGAAAACTAGTTTTTATGAGTCCAAATAATTTATAAGAAATTACTTAAAAGTCAAGAAAAATTATTTTCAAGCAAAACTCTAAGTTGTCAAATATGCTCTTTGGTAAAAGTACTATATTTCACCAATTAAAAGTTATTTTAGAAATATTTGAAATATATCACTAAATCATTAGGCAAAAATATTTTATAACTTGGTAAAGATATATTTGGAAGTCAAGGAATCTTGCTAGGAGAAAAATAAATTTTGTAGAAAACTAACTTTTCATTAGTCACCGTATTTAATGAGAATCTAGAAAATATTGTAGGGCTACTAAATTTTGTAAAATAATTTTAGAAAATATTTGTTATCTATTTATTTAATAAAATATAATTAATACAATAATTTTTATAATAACACTTGTAACAATTTATATATTAGTAATATAATTTTTAATACACTATATATTATAAAATAAAAATGTAAATTAATACTCACACCCAAAGAAACTATCAGCCGCTCTCCTTACAAAACAAAAACAAGCCCCATTTAAGAACAAAAGAGAGTAAAGTAAAAATAAAATCAGAGAGAGGAGGGAAGAAGTGAACGGAGAGGGGTCACCTGGTGGCGGGAGGCGCACGCGCTCGCCAGCGCTGGGGTTCTCGAGCGACGGGCGGTGCTGTGGGGAAGACGTCGCAGCAGTGGCTCGTTGTGGGTGGCGCGGAGCTCGGCTAGGGTTCGACGACGAAGGGGAAGAAGGAGACGAGCGGATGGCGGCGGGGTCCGGTGCTGGTTATTGCCGGAGGCGGCAGAGCGGGTTGAGAGGTGGGGTGTGGTACGGTGGCACGGCACGACGGTCGGAGGAAGCAGATGGGCGCCGTTCGGATTCCGGCTGGCGGGGACGGGACGAGACGCGACGACGGACAGAGCCGACGGCGATCCAATGGCTGGATCCGGCGGTCGGCTCGACGGAGGTTCGGGTTCTTCTCCCTTTTCTTTCTGTGGTTTTTGGGGTCACGGTGATGTTGATGGTGATGGTGTGGTCGGGTCTGGGGTTTGAGGTGCTGATGGTCGGCCGGAGTGGCCTGGCGATGGTGGTTCAATTGTCGAGGGTGGTGTTTCAAAGTCGGGTGGTGTTGGGGTCTGGTCGGGTAGATGGATGTGATGGCAGGTGAGGATGGTGGCGGGTGGTTCCGGAGAGTCGATGGGGCTGATTTGGTGGGGTGCTGGCGGTGATTTGGCCGGGATGGAGTTTGGGGATTTGGTCGGAGACGGCGGGGCGTATGGAGTCGGGCTCGTCGGAGTTGGGTTGCTGCCTTTGGTGGCGACGACAGAAAAACGACGGAAAGGAGGCGAGATGATGACGGCGGTGCCGGGTGGACAGGAAGAGTGGCAGGGGGACGACAGGTTTAGGACAGGTTTGGGTGATGTCGGGGGTTGTGTCGGGAACTAGAATCGTGTCCTGCGTGACACACAGAGACAAAGTGGTGTTCGACATGTCGGACACGGAGAGGAGATCTGTATTTGTACAAGGAATAAATAGTGGGTGGGGAAAGGTCACGGACACAGACACGATACACAATCTGGTTAGATTTTTGGTTTGTGAATCTATAGAAAAGAGAGAAAAGAGCATCTCCTTATATAGGAGGTAGAGGACCCGGTTGGATATAGATTAGGATAGTTTAAATTCCCCAAGAGATAAATTCCCTATTAATTCAATCGACTTAAAATATAATCTAATCAAAATTTGATTTAAATCTAGATAAAACCTTCATTTGATTTAAAATAAAATCTTCTCTAATTTAAATTACCGTATTTAATCAAATATTCACTCAAACAAAAATTCAAATATCATTTTCGTATATAATAAAATATAATAATAATTAATTTTGAAAATACAATTATATATTTATACACTCTCATGCAAAAATAATATTTTACATAAAACATAGTTTTTCTAAATTACTCATTATAAAATAACCCTTTTTATGAAAAATAACATGAATGAAGTTTGGCAGTCCACTATGCGACGCATTTTACCACTTTAAGTAATTAAAAAATATTTATTATTTATTATTTGAAAATCAAACTTCTAAAATAAAATATATTTTTTACAAAAATATGTACCTCGCACATATTCGTACTCGATGAGGCCTATGAAAATTTGAACTCATACGCGACGTTTAAATATGGAAATTTCGTACGCGACGTATAATACGACTATGTGACGTACAATTGCACTGTAAATTTATAAAAAATCTTAGTAGAAAATTAGGAGGTTTACATCCTACCAAACTTAAAAGAATTTCATCCTCAAAATTTAGGAGTAATTAGGGTTAGTAGGGCGAAGGGGCTGGAAAGAGTTTATTCGAATAGATGTACGAGATCTTCTTGGGACGAGAATGCAAACAAAATATTCTGCGAGGAGGCGAGCGACATTTAAATGGCAATATGTCATTTGGTCGACTAGAAAAAAAATTTCGATGGTTTTTAGATTACGATCATGTATATGATAATCAATCAATGACTAAGCTCGATCAACCCTAACATTAACCTTAAAAAGGGGCAACCTCATAAGTAGGTAATAAACTCCTTAATCCTTTAATATCATCAATATTCAGGTAGTCTCTTTTATCATAAATTGTTCTCTCCAAACATCACTTTCGTACCACGTCCCCTTAAAATTTAACAAAACAAATATGATTATAAATGTACTCTAACTTCCTCTATCTCAGGGATTCGAACTAATAGATTTAGATATTGTATTGAGAGACAACCAAGATGGATAGTAATTGCTATACTACTAATGACCATGATAGTTGTACACAAGTATAGTTAGTCGTCTACTAAACCACGTGATCATAACTCAACATTGACTCACTCGACCTTCCCTCAAATCTAGATCTTTTATCATGACCATCTAATTAATTGAAGCTTAGAAATGATTAGAATCATTCCCTTGATCATACCCTTATCTATGAGACTATTTTCTCTCCAGAAACTATGACCCTAACTTATTTTACCTTGATCTACGAGATTTCCTAAATTATCTTTATTTCGTGCTTGAACTTGATCCTTTTATTTTTGTGCATTAATTAGCGCCACATGAAAACCCACTTTCTATTTTGATCATTTTGTGTCCTCTATCGTGACTTTGATATTTGGAGCACAACAGTAGATTTTTTCTTCCAACAAATTTCACATGTAAGACCTAGGCGAGCTCACCTTCATGTAGGTATATCACGTGCCACTAATACGCGTCTCCTTGTTCTCTATTTTTATGATACGACTTTCGGGTCATAAAGACTCAACTATAATCCTTACCATGGTACCGATATACCTTTGATTACATATAGGGACTCAACCTCGACTCAATTTTTTGACCTAATATATGATTGCGATCTATTAAATCCCATAAATGCTTAACCTTGCGTTTTATCTTGACTGCTTGTCATTTATTTTTATGTCTTATCTCGATTCACTTAGACACATAACATATTTTCGCTTTTCAATATTGCAACCCTTACCCTTCTCTCTTTCAATTAAACTGCTTTACTTATATTTCACTATGATTCCTCCATAGTTTATGCAACCTTGTTTCTTGTATGATTCCCTTATGCGAAATGAAATTGGATTATGACAATCTTGGGTTAGTAGAAGTTAGATTAGAGAACCCCACAGTAGGGATAAATAATACAGTTGGTTAAGATAATTACAAGATTACAAGGTGTAGAATGAACATAAGTGAAAATGAGTGATGAATCCAAATAGATGAAGTAAGGAATGTTATGTTGTGTTTTGATAAAACACTCAAGGGTAAATACTTCTCGAATTCCAAAATTTGTTTTGAGGTAACTAAATATCGAGTGAAGCATTTTCTAAAGTATTGGTGGTTTAAGAACCAAATTTATATATTAGATTTATGGATGCGATTTTTTGATAAAGACAATGTTGACGTTGCCTTCGATAACATATAGTGTTATGATGCTATTAGTTTTCAAGGATAACCAATTGTTGAAGAAAGAAACCTTTATATTTTGATGCATGGAGAATTAAATTCTAAGATAATTATGAATATTAAGTTAAGATGAGTTTCATTTCTACCACAAAAAAGATGAGATTGTTGAATTCTAATTTTCGAGAGAGACTAATAAATATTTTAGGAAATTTTCAATTATGATGATAGAAGATTGAGTTATGAAGATATACAGTTAGTTTTCGAGATTTATCGAACATTGAAGACGGACTTTTATTTTGGTACCTATAGAGGCATTGTACATTGACCAATAAATACAAATTTGTAGTAAGAAGATTTTAACTTTTACTTGGGCCAAATTGGTTGAAGGTTTTGAAATTTTAATTTTAGAGGAAATTAAAACTTGGAAAGATATATATAAGTGAGCTAGTATAATTGAGATTATGGAATTCAAAATTTGAGACTATTTGAAATTTTATGACGAGTTTTCTCAATATAATTCTCAAAAATATTCTACCATAATTTGTATCCTTTCCAAGCCGTTCAACTTAATCACAACAAAAACTTAATTTCCTTAAATCAATCTCGAAGTAACCCTTATCATGTTACTACTAACTTTTCACAATTATATTATCAATCCAACCTTTAAACTCAAGATTTCATGAACCATAAAATATTCTTTTACCAAAATTTTTGATATCCATAATCATAACGTTTAAACTCAAAATCTAAATAGATTTATAAATCATCAATCATAGGACACAATTTGAAATTTTTTCTCAAATTCGATCTCATATCTTCCAAAATATTTTTAAACCAAAATTTTACTATTATCACCTCAAACTCAAAAATAAAAATTGGCCATCTTACGACTCAATTTAAACCTTAAGTTCCCCCTTTTTTTTCCATAATCAAACTTTAACTCAAAATATAACTCAATTTATAAATCATAGATCTTATTACAAAATTTAAAAAGTTGAAATCTTCCTCAAAGTTGATTTCATATCTGTCAAAAATATATAACTCCCATGAGTCATAAATATCCTAAATTTCTAAAGTTAGGAATAAATTTTGTTTTCTCAATCATCTAGATGTTCTCACGAATCTCTTGCCACTTGTAGCCTTAAAATAAAATTTTGTCCTTCCTTCGAAGTTTGTAATATTACTACTACCCAACTTGGAATTAACTAATCTTCAAAATAAAATGCTTTTATAGCTCAAATATGACTCTAATGCATACTAACTTGTCAATGTAATCATTCTAGCCATGTGTTTGACCTAGGAGTACATACTAGTGTAGTCATCTTCCTAGTTGTCACTAAGCACGAAACTAAGAATTTACGGTAGAAGGAGTCAAGCAAGATGCAAATCAAGGATATCGAACGAGAGTTCGAAAATTGAAGTCAAGAAAGGATGTCAAGTAGGTGGATGAGATTCTAGACTCTAATCTTATATTGCAGGCCTGCTCGGTACATTAATATAACCGAAACGGCAAACATGACCTGCATGGGTGTAAGCCCCCTGAATTTAGGGCTTATTTTTTTTTTTCAATTTTCTAAATTAATTATTTTGAATAAATATTATTATTTGTTTATTATTTGCTGAGTTTTGAGGACATTGGCTCCGATACGCTTTTTCGTGCAAATCAGATTCTAGTATTCGGGTCAACAGACCAATTTGAGATCGGGTCAACGGAATCCAATTCTGGATATACCATTGGGTTTGTATCGTCATTCTGGATTCGTGGACATATAATTTGTTAGGTTTTGTGTACTTTTATTTCGGCACATTTTTTGGTGTAAAGTGGGTCCGACACGGACACCGTTTTGACTCGAAATTACCTTTTTGCTCCTATGTCCAAATTGGACTTATGAATAGGCTATCCTAGCTGAATTGACTATTCTGGACACGTTGGTAATGGTTGTTTCACCATCCGACAACATCTGTAGGTTGTCACCCTAGTATTATAATCTTTCTCCTTTGGTTGTATTTCGAGATCCATCGATTTCGGTAATTTCGCAACCACTGAAATTGAATGTGTTGACCATGTATGTTTATAGAGACTAGCCTTGACCCTGTTTGACCATGGTTGACTGCTTTGACTGAACGTCGAAGTAGAGTCAACATTTGACCTAGGTTAGACTAATTTTGACCTTGGTTGACTGGAGTTGACCAGTTGACCAAAAGTCAACTGTAAGTCAACCATTGACTTATATTGACCTAGTTTGACTTACTTTGACATGCCTTGACCTAGTGTGACTTAGTATGACTTGATTTTACTTCTAAACCCTTATATTGATACAGTATTCCATCTATAGGTCATTGAGACACTGTTCTTGGACTCAGTTGACATATTCCACCAGATCTCAGGCGAGTACATTCTCTGATAATTTTTATGTTCTATGATATCATCTATGTTTCTTGTATTTAGTGTAGATATCCTTGTTCTCTTGACACATTGTTCACACGGATTGGTATTTCTCTGGATTCCGTCGTGAGATGTTATTCCTGGTATTCTTTGGTATATATTGTGCAAGTCTTTCTTGTTTCTTGTGCATTGTATAGACACAATTCCTGCGAAGGCTAGCTACCCTCTCAGAGAATCGCGCGTCATGATGTGTCATGGTTGGATCCACAATACTAGTCGGGGGATGGGGAGTATTAGTGTAGATATGTGGTCAAAGCCTATTGTGCGCCTTGTGCACCTATTGATTCTGAATGTTGATCATACACCCCACGTATGGTTAGCCAGGCCTATTACTATTGTGCAATGTCCCAAGCCGGCCACATATTGTAGCTAGTGCTCACACACCTAGATAGATGATTTTTGATTCTTGTACATGCCATGATTAGTTTTACTTGCCTTGTTCTAGCTCTAGATTTACAGCTTACCTTACCATGATACTCATATGTACATTTCATGATTTCTTGTATATTCTCTCTATTTACTGCTATATTTTCAATATCGTCTAATTAGAACTGTTATTTGAGATTTGTGCTCGTTCCATCCTGACTGGATATGTTGACAAAATTTTAGGAGTAGTTGTGCCATCAGTATTGGACTACATGATGTTGCTAGCTGGGGTGGTTCTCGGTATTCTTCACCGTGAGTTGTCTCTCAGGAGTTCTAGGTCTGGTAGTTATTAGTTTTGTTATTGTTTTCCTCTGTTTTCTTCTTGTCTCATATGATCATTGTAGATTCTAGTTGCTCTAGTGGTATTGTTATTATTTCTCGTCTTATCTTCCTTAGTTTTCATGATGTGACATGAGTACATTTTCTAGTTATGGATTTTTAGATGTTGTAGTTAGTTTAGAGTACTTGACAGCGCTCTACTGCCGATACTGCGGCATAGGCTGGGCGTGGCCCACGTATTCGTACCCATATATCTGGGTACGGGTCGTGACAATGGGCCACCACAAAAATATGTAACGACCTAGTCCCAAAATACATAGGACTAGGAACGTAGACATGCCAGCCGTATAATAAGTATACGTAAGCTGTAAAATACAGTAGAACCATGACTAATCTCATCCACACAAAATATAAGAATAAAAGATATCATATAATCTATGAATTATCGTTGGTACATGTAGTTGGGCGGAGACAAATCCACTACCAACAATGAAAAGAAATACATGATAAAAGAATGATTTTTGGCGAGCGAAGCGAAGACAATCGAAGTGCAATCATCCTCGAAGAATAGAGCGCAAGTCATGGCCTTACCTAGAGCACTGCAGGAAATCACCAAACACACCTGGAGAAATCACCAGGTCCTCAGAGGGACGTAACAAGACACATAATATCATGCCAATAAACTGAATAATAAAAGCACAACAGAAAAGTATGCATGAGTAAAGGTTCCTAACCATTCTATATGGAATGCACTTTTGAGGACAACGTTCTACGCAGGGGCTGTAACAGATTCACGCAAGCAAGTAATAAAGAGTGGCCAACAAGTAGCACTCATCCGAGACACTATCGGCCGGGTAACACGTAGCGCTTATCCCAGACACTATCTCCCAAATGTGTGTAAAAATAAATATAGCCCCCACGCTAGTAGCTGTCCCCTCCCCCAATGATACTATACGTGTGTCGTAACCATGACACACAAACACGTGTCATTTCCACCACACTGTTTAATCCTTAATAACTGCCAAGTCTTCTACACAAATCTATTAGCAGTTATATCCTAACGTATGACCTGTACGTACCGATGTATGGTCGGTACGCAAGTCCGAAGCTATATGCGACTCACAACTCACACACAAGTCGTGGCACATCGTGACCGTTTATGAGATGCTCTAAACATATGTTAGTCCCTTAACTCTAAGCCAATTGCATAAAATATAGTAATTTGCATCTACATATAATTTAGAAAGAAACAACTTGAAAATAAACAAAACATGCATGATATTAAGCAGGAAATTTAAACAGTAAAGGCAAGGTGTCTTGCCTGGTATATCGTCTGGTGTTGTGTAGTGATCCAACAAGTCCTGTTGTGTACAATAGCAAAGGTCGTGGTGGAAGGGTCCAAATTCAAAAGAAATAGGAGTGTATAATTAGTCATGATCAACGATGGTTATTGAGGTGAATTTGCAGAGATAAATATATATATACTATTTTGGAAATATTTATAGTACTCGAAAACTAGTTTTTATGAGTCCAAATAATTTATAAGAAATTACTTAAAAGTCAAGAAAAATTGTTTTCAGGCAAAACTCTAAGTTGTAAAATATGCTCTTTGGTAAAAATACTATATTTCACTAATTAAAAGTTATTTTAGAAATATTTGAAATATATCACTAAATCATTAGGCAAAAAATTTTATAACTTGGTAAAGATATATTTGGAAGTCAAGGAATCTTGCTAGGAGAAAAATAAATTTTGTAGAAAACTAACATTTCATTAGTCACCGTATTTAATGAGAATCTAGGAAATATTGTAGGGCTACTAAATTTTGTAAAATAATTTTAAAAAATATTTGTTATCTATTTATTTAATACAAACTAGTTAATACAATAATTTTTATAATAACACTTGTAACAATTTATATATTAGTAATATAATTATTTAATATACTATATATTATAAAATAAAAATGTAAATTAATACTCACACCCAAAGAAACTATCAGCTGCTCTCCTTACAAAACAAAAACAAGCCCCATTTGAGAACAAAAGAGAGTAAAGTAAAAATAAAATCAGAGAGAGGAGAGGAGAAGTGAACGGAGAGGGGTCACCTGGTGGCGGGAGGCGCACGCGTTCGCCAGCGCTGGGGTTCTCGAGCGGCGGGCGGCGCTGCGGGGAAGACGGCGCAACAGTGGCTCGCTGCGGGTGGCGCGGAGCTCAACTAGGGTTCCGGCGACGAAGGGGAAGAAGGAGGCGAGCGGATGGCGGCGGGGTCCGGTGCTGGCGATTGCCGGAGGCGGCGGAGCGGGTTGAGAGGAGGGGTGTGGTACGGTGGCACGGCGCGGCGGTCGGAGGAAGCAGATGGGCGCCGTTCGAATTCCGGCCGACGGGGACGGGACGAGGCGCGGCGGCGGACATAGCTGACGGCGATCCCATGGCTGGATTCTGCGGTCGGCTCGGCGGAGGTTCGGGTTCTTCTCCCTTTTCTTTCTGTAGTTTTTAGGGTCGCGGTGATGTTGATGGTGATGGTGTGGTCGGGTCTGTGTTTGAGGTGCTGATGGTCGGCCGGAGTGGCCTGGTGGTGGTGGTTCAGTTGTCGAGGGTGGTGTTTCGAAGTCGGGTGGTGTTGGGGTCTGGTCGGGTTGATAGAGGTGATGGCAGGCGAGGATGGTGGCGGGTGGTTCCGGAGAGTCGATGGGGCCGATTTGGTGGGGTGCTGGCGGTGATTTGGCCGGGGTGGAGTTTGGGGATTTGGCCGAAGACGGCGGGGCGTGTGGAGTCGGGCTCGCCGGAGTTGGGATGCTGCCTTTGGTGGTGACGACAGAGAAACGACAGGGAGGAGGCAAGATGATGACAGGTTTAGGATAGGTTTGGGTGATGTTGGGGGTTGTGTCGGGAACTAGAATCGTGTCCTGCATGACACTCAGAGACAAAGTGGTGTCCGACATGTCGGACACGGAGAGGAGATCTGTATTTGTACAAGGAATAAATAGTGGGTGGGAAAGGTCACGGACACGGACACGATGCACAATCTGGTTAGATTTTTGGTTTGCGAATCTATGGAAAAGAGAGAAAAGAGCATCTCCTTATATAGGAGGTGGAGGACCTGGTTGGATATAGATTAGGATAGTTTAAATTCCCCAAGAGATAAATTCCCTATTAATTCAATCGACGTAAAATATAATCTAATCAAAATTTGATTTAAATCTAGATAAAACCTTTATTTGATTTAAAATAAAATCTTCTCTAATTTAAATTACCGTATTTAATCAAATATTCACTCAAACAAAAATTCAAATATCATTTTCATATATAATAAAATATAATAATAATTAATTTAGAAAATAAAAATATATATTTATACACTCTCATGCAAAAATAATATTTTACATAAAACATAGTTTTTCTAAATTACTTATTATAAAATAAACCTTTTTATGAAAAATAACATGAATGAAGTTTGGCAATCTACTATGCGACGCATTTTACCATTTTAAGTAATTGAAAAATATTTATTATTTATTAATTGAAAATCAAGCTTCTAAAATAAAATATATTTTTTTACAAAAATATGTACCACACACATATTCGTACTCGACGAGGCATATGGAAATTTGAACTCATACGCGACGTTTAAATATGGAAATTTCGTACACGACGTATAATACGACTATGTGACATACAATTGCAAGGTAAAAATTTATAAAAAATTATAGTAGAAAATTAGGGGATTTATAGAAAACTTAAGCACAAGTGTATATCACTTTTCAGTGATTCTTACCATAGCCGACGGTCTATCCCTGCACCAAATAGGTTAGCACAATTTGCATATATAACAAGCATACTCTTCCATCCCAACATATTAGGTTTGCAATCATCTTTGTCTATATGCATGAATATAACCCTGTGGTCCATGGCCATTCCCATATTAGCAGTTGGGACGTTCTAGACCATCTCACTAATAAACTGACACCCTCCTCTGGTTGCGGGGACTTCTAGCCTGTCACTACTACGTTTTAGCTTGAGAGTATTTTGGTCATTTGGTGAATTTTTGAAATTTTAATTAATTTATTGAATTGGTGATTGCTATCTTTGACTTTGACTTATTGTGACTTTGTAGACTAGCCTAGAAGCTAACCCTAGCTATGGTGACCCTAGTCTAACTTAAGTTAACCTCTATTTAGTCATTAGAAACTAGTTTTAAATAGGAGGATTAAGATTAAGTGAAATAATTTCATGACTTGTGATTAATCATTTCATGACTTATGACTTAAGCCCATGGCCCATAACAAGAAGTCCTAACCCTAACCTAACCCTAAGTGGCCGGCCACACAAGGAAACCCCCCCATTTAATGTCTCCTTTCCTTGTTCTTGCCTCTTTTGTGCTCAACCAAGTTTTTGAAAGAAAGGTAAATTCCCACCTTCCAAAATTCTTAGTAAATCCATTTTAATTCTTTTTGACCCAAATCTTTTGCATATGATTTTAATCAACCTCTACTTGCTGATTTTGAGGAGCAATTTCAGTTTTAGATCAATTGGGAGGATTTGGCTAGCAACGAGAATCGTTTGATTTGGGACTTTTTCTTGATCCTTGCAATCTATAGGTAAACCCCTCTAATTCTTTTTTTATTCTGATTTTATTGCATGGTAGCCTAGATCTAGGTGTCCCCTAGCTGTAGTGAAGGATTGGTGTCGTTTGCATTAGGTTTCGTGTCCGTATCGGACACGTATCAATTTGCTAGGCTAGGTGTTTGTGGAAATACCACAACCATCATTTTGTGCTAATTTTTGAAATGTTTTTGAATGAAATTCTAGATCTAGGGTTCGCTTATTGATTCGTGTCCTTGCTCACTGATTTCGGAGTCGTGTCGTATCCACCCGAGGACACGAACACGCTGTGGCTGAACCGTGCGCACTGCCCGCCTACTCGGGCTCTATTGCTTACTGTATAGGACACGAGGACGCGCCATTTTTGGGGAGTGTCAGGGGACTGACTGACATTAGCCTTCCAAAATTTGATCTCAAGTGGTACAGTGTGCGAGGAGTTCTCCTCCCCGCATTGGTCGCACGAGTAGGCTGTACGCGCACATTTTAGTCACTGACACGCGGTTGGACACGGTTGGACACGTGTTTAGGACACGGTATAGGGTGTCAGTGGAGTAGCCCTACCCCTGGTGTACAAGTATGCACAGCCACGTGTCTCCACGTGGTCTGTGTCGTGTGCTGGATACGTGTGCATGCGTGTACGACGCAGTCTGTGCACAGTGTGTCTGTGTGTGTGTAGCTGCTTGGACACGCCGTATCCGGCTCTAAGGTGACACCAAAAGACTCTTGGGACACCGGCACAGGTGGGGGGTTAATTACCAACCATTAATTCATAGTATTAACATGTTTTTAAGTTCGAATTTCAATTTCCCCTATTTGACTGATACACAGTTCTAATAATTCGATTTCTGAGTTAAATTATATTCTAAACTGTTTGGTTAATGTTTTAATTGCCATGTTAATTCATTTACATGTGTATTAGATTACTGGAAGGTTGATTTATGATTTTGTGTTTGAAGGTTTGATTTCGAGTGGGTTTGAACTGTAAATTTAGGCTGTCAGTTAACTGATATATGTGTTAACTGTCATCACTTGATAACCTGAGAATACTGATGTATGCACACTGTCATTGGAATTGTTTTCCTGAGATTTTGTACACAGGTTTCCTATTCACTGTTAGCTAACACCGTACAGTTTTACCCTACTGTTTTCCTATTACACTTAACTGTCATCTTGCCATGTAATTCCTGAGTTTGACACCATCCTATATGTAATTTCCCTATTTTATTGAGTTCAAGCATTTCACCACTGTTATAGGTTAGACTGTGCATTGTCAAGTACACACACGCATTATAATTTATGTTAACTTTTATATGAACTGGCATGTGAACTTGGAATTCCTAAGACACTTCACCCTGATAGTTTATACACATCACTTTTTAACTGTCCTATTGACACTCACTCACTCACTCACCCTATTACACACCCTTCACTATTAGCTAACCTACCTACTGTCATGTGCATACACACACTACTTGACACCTATGTACATGTACACATAGACACACATACACATGTATCCCTCTCCCTATCTCTCTATATGTGATATATAATAATGTGGCCTATATGTATATGTGTATGTTATTTATATAAATTAGATATATATATTTAATGTATGAAATATGTGAGAATAGACTATATGTGTGATATAGCCTATGGCCTATAGCCTATATATATGGCACATAGCCTATGGGGTGTATCCCTATGTGATACAGCCTGTGTATATGGCATGAATGCCCTATGATGTGTGTTGATGACTTGTGTGGCCTTGTATTGTGTGTGGATGCTAGGATAGACATGGCTAGGCCTAGTGAGACTTGTTTGGGTTAGGCTTGACCTAGTTGACCTAGTTTGACTAGTGTAGTTGACTAGAGTTGACCAAAGATTGACTTTAGCCTAGATTGACACCAAACATCATGTAGATGCATTGTAGCAGTCTGTTATACTATTTTTGACATGTAGTGACTTGTATTGTTCTATAGGAGACAGACACCACTCCTCGGACAGTATATTCTCTTCAGATATTCAGGATACCAGGCGAGTACATTCTCTGATCATTTCATATCTTGTTTAGGATTATATTTCCTGCTTTAGATTACTTTACTTGATGCTGACACGTTGGTAACATAGATTAGTACTATATGGATCTTATTGTGCAATGTTATATCCTTAGCGGATACATTGGGTATTTCATGTTCGTATACTTTATCATGAGCATCGTGTACTCCTTGTGTTCGTGTATTCGTGTACAAATCGTATGAAATCGTGTATACTCATGTGCTCACATGATCATCGTGTACAACTATACTTTGTGTATTCGTTCTTTTACATCATGTTGTTCTTTCAGTTTCATGTATCTTACTCTCTAGCATGTTTATATTTCTTAACCTGTTATGACTTGTTGAGATGTATTGTGCTCACTCTTGTCCTGACTGGACCTGTTGAAAATATTACAGAGGACGAGGCCGAGGCTTTCTGTTCCACATATTACGGGACTACCCTAGAGGACTGTTGTGACCTGGACCAACAGCAGGACCCCTTAGCAGTGGATGACACTCCCTTAGTCTAGGATGTCTTTTATTGTATTTATCAAGTTTACTGTATATGGGATTTTGAGATGTTATCTGGATTTGTGTTGTCTTAGACACTTAGAACTCTATCTGGTTGTATCTCTGTGGATTCATTTTTTTTCATATGTATCTATCTTTTATCGTATTCTACCTTAGATATGATTGAGACTGTATTTTGCTATGTCACCTCCATTCGGAGTGTATATACTGTACAGGAACTTTATATATTGTTAGATGATTGACCTAGGATAGCGTTCTACCGCCGACACTGCAGCGTAGGCTGGACGTACCCACTTTTCGTGCTCTTACTCTAGGGTGCGGGTCGTGACACGTTTTTAGTGGTGGCCCATGCAGGTCTAGTTTAGAAATATAGTGGTATTCGAACTAGAGTATCACTACAGCCTGCAGTATGATTATGATATTTTGAAGGTACTCAATCACACTAGGAAAAACTCCTTATCAGATTCCGTATATCTACATTTTGCTGCTTATTGTCTTCCTTTGAGTTTAAACTGTCCTCCTTTGATATTTCGACTCATTCTCAGTAATTGTTTCTTGTTTGATCTGTGTCTCCAGGATGATTGAGACGAGATCACATCGCCCAGGACCGGGGGACGCTGATGAGAGGTCTGCCACCTCTCGTCCCCAGCAGCAGCAGCCAGCTTCCGGTACCGCACCCTAGTCATGCCAGCTGGGGTGGGTGTTTCTATAGCTTTCGGAGGAGCACCTCCACCAGTCAGGAGGCAGAGCCCGGTGCTTCCTGAGATCCTTCCGTCGCAGCAGCCTCCGCCTGCGGGAATGGTAGATGCTGCTCATCTGTTCTCCTTTGTGGAGAGGATTCTGGAGTCTCACCAGCAGCAGCAGTGTCAGACTGCCGACTTATGTTAGGGGATTGACGAGGCACATCAGCTGGTTCGTAGGACTCTAGAGATGGTTACTGCTCAGGGGGCACAGCAGCAGCCTCACCGGAGGGAAAAGGATATCCAGGACTTTCAGAAGATGCATCCCAGAGAGTTCCTGGGCACCGATGGCATTCACTATGCGGATGATTGGATTGAGCATATCGAGGAGATTTTTCGGCTGGCGGAGATACCAGCCCGACTTCATATCGAGGCGGCGGACAGTCAGATGTAGGACTTAGCCCGTACCTGGTACCAGACAGATCCCAGAGTGGAAGTAGAGGGTCAGACTTGGGAGTAGTTCAAGGAGCTGTTCAAGGAACAGTTCTTTCCAGATGTGGCACTAGGAGGCATTGAGGCGCAGTTTGAGAGTCTGGTTCAGGGGAACCAGACAGTTGCTGAGTACGCCGGAGAGTTTTGTCGGTTGGCCGGGTTTATTGATGATTTGGCTGAGAAGACGAAGGCGAGGAAGTTCTGTCGAGGGTTGATCAGGAAGGTTCGGTCACTGACTAAGAGTGACCGGAATGCTACCTTCGCGGAGATCTTTTCTGGAACTATGGCAGCGGAGGACGACCTGGGGTTGAAGCTGAAGAGAGGTCGGGACTTTTAGGGACCTAGCAACAGCGGAGGCCAGGCCAAGAGGCCTCATTTTCAGCACCAACAGCCGCAGAGGCCAGTACATCAGCCGTAGTTCCAGCAGCAGGGCCGGGCACCTTTCCAGCAGGTGCAGCATGAGTGGCCGAGGGTACAGCAGCAGGCACCGAGATAGCAGGCCATCAGTTACACCTTCTGTAAGAAGCCTGGGCACAGGTGGGACAACTGCAGGAAGAGGCTTGGGAGATACCTGATGTGTGGATCATTGGACCATCAGATGAGAGAGTGTCTAGTAGCATCGATGCGTCTAGTACCAGAAGGAGGTGGAGGAGCCAAGGCTCCAGCAGGCCAGCTGAAGGGACTACTGCAGACTCAGCAGCAGAGGTTCCTCCAGCATTAGCAGCAGGCTCGGGGAGGTCAGCAGGGGCGAGCTTTTGCCATGTCGGCCGAGGATACAGAGGCCATCGGGGAGTTGATTGCAGGTTCGGTTCTTCTCGACTCCTTTCCAGCTTTTGCACTATTTGATTCCGGGGCTTCCTACAGTTTTGTGTCGGTATCATATGCTATTAGACACAGCCTTATATCTGAACCATTCCAAGGACCTGCAAGATCACGACCGGGGGTGGTGTTATCCTTGTGAGTGATATTTGCAGAGGGCGGAGCATTATTTTGGGAGGCCGAGAGTTGGAGGTGAGACTGCTCGTCATGCCACTACCGAACTACGATATCGTATTAGGTATGGATTGGTTGATTAGACATCATACCAGCATTGATTGTCGAGGGGGTAGAGTTCTATTTGGAGCGCCAGGAGAGCCAGAGTTCGAGAACACCCGACGGCAGGCGGAGCAGGACAACAAACTTTTCTGCGGAGCTTCAGTTGAGGAGCAGGTGGCTCCACAACTTTTGATTATAGAGTTCATAGACGTCTTTCCGAAGGAGTTGCCAGGACATCCACCAGACAAGGATGTTGAGTTCTCGATAGACTTGGTTTCCGGCGCGGAACCGATTTTTCAGCATGTCTATCGGGTGAACAACAGTGAGTTGGTGGAACTGAAGAAGCAAGTGGATGAGCTGTAGGACAAGGGCTTCATCCGATCGAGTTTTTCACCTTGGGGTGCATCAGTACTCTTTGTACCCAAGAAGGATGGGTCGGTACGGATGTGTATTGACTACAGGACACTCAACAACCTGACGATCAAGAACAGATACCTACTGCCGCGGATCGATGATCTCTTTGATCAGTTGAGCGGAGCTCGAGTTTTCTCCAAGATTGATTTGTGGTCAGGTTATCACCAGGTGAAGGTGAAGAGGAAGGATATTTCGAAGACCGCTTTCTGGATGCGGTATGGGCAGTTTGAGTTCTTGGTGATGCCGTTTAGGCTGACCAATGCACCGACAGTATTTATGAACTTGATAAACAAGGTGTGCAATGCCTGTGGTTCGTATTACGTATTTCTGGAATACGTGTACGTATTTATTCTTGTATTGCATGATTTCCTTGCTTAATTTCCTTCCTGGGCTTAGTTTATTCTTGGTTTAGGTTAGCTTGGTTCGGTTTGGGATTGCTCTTGGTTCATCATAAACCAAGGGGTGAACCCCCTACCTACCACCACCACTACCATTTATTAACCCTTCTCCTTTCTCTCTCTTTATTTATCATCTTCTCCACCATTACTTCCTTACCTACCAGAGAGAAGGAGAGAGAGGTCTAGGCAAGTGCAACTTGCTTCATGGAGGAACTCTAATTTTATTGCTTCATTCTCTTCCTTGCAGCATTTTAACTTACATTAGAACTTGGTATTTTCACTTTCCATGGCTAGATTCTTCTAGACCTAAGTTTACTTTATTTTCGGATTTTTTGGATTTTGATCTACTTAATCCTGTTATTTCTGAGTTTTGAGGGTTCTATGTTGTAGAGAATCTCGTTCTACCCCATTTTGACCTATGGAAGTTCAGATTTGGGCTCCGGATGATAGAGTTATGCAGCTTGGAAGCCATGGCTTATGGTGTACTTCTTCTCAGAAATTTGGAGAAGAAGCACAGTCCCGAGCTGCATGGTGTACTTGACCGCATGAACATTCATGCGGCAAGTTAGTTCCAACCGCATGCACTATTGCCTTGACTTGACCGTGTGACAAGTTCATGCGGCAAGTATTCCCGGCCGCATGGGACCCAGTCAGTTCAGCCGCATAGGGCTGAGGACCTTATCCTACCGCATCAGCTTATCTTGGCCGCATGAGTTGGACCCAGCCGCATGTGCACAGCCTTAGCAGCATGAACCAGACTCACTCGCTGGCCGCATGAGTCCTATATCCGCCAGCCGCATGAGATCCTGAACCTTATAAGCCGCATGAACTCCCCCCCCGTCAGCCGCATAAGCAATCACCTTGACCCAGCCGCATGGGGCTCGACTTGGTTGAGCCGCATGGACTCATTTCCGCCAGCCGTAGGAGTACCCTTGCCCTCCTGGCCGCATATGTCTTGTCCTTCTCTTGGCGGCATGAGTTCGATTTATTCCAGCCGTATTCCCTCTCCTGCGAGCCGCATGGGTCCTTAGTTCCCCCGACCCGCGTGAATCTCTCCCCAGCCGCATGAACCCGACTCCTTCCCCAGCCGAATGAGATCCATCCTGGCCACATGTGCCTTAGCCGCATGGCTCTTCTATAGCCCTGTATATTGATATTTTATTAGATATTTAACGTCCATTTTATATCCTTACGCCTTTTGTCCTGAACTTGAAAATCATGAATTCATTTGATATGTTTGGAATTGATAATTGAGCATGACGTGATAGCGACCCGTAGTGGTGCACTCCTGACATAATAACCTGACATGACCTGATAGTGGCCCGTCGTCGCGCACTCCTGACTAATACACTTGACATGATAACCTGACATGATTATCTCGAATAGCTGTTGCGACGGCTACCTGACATGACATGACCTATATAATGACCTGGACACCGTGGGCGATTGTGCTTGCACAAATAAACCAGTCCTGTCTTATATCATGTCTAGGACAGGGACTCCTGAGTACCACAGTCAGGAGAACCTATTGAAATGGACTAAGGCTAATAACTAGATTAATATTAGTCATAAAGAGATCTTCCAGCTACAGGCAATCCCGTTACCTGGGCACGCCTTGGGATCTGTAGCCTGCCGTCGAGTAGGGTACATTTCCAGCATACAGTCATGTGTTGCACCCTTCAAGCTACCTAAGGGTACATTCGTTTCCTGGACGATGTACCCACCTGAATTCAACTCTAAATCTTTTAACCCGGGTAGCCTGGATGGTCTGCAGGGCTTGTGGCTGTAGAATAATCTTACTGCATCTTGTTAGTAATTAGGCTTGTGACAACCCTAGTTAGTTAAAGTATCAAACCGTAATTCTTGCTTGGCCGTGAAGTGATTGGATGGAGTCTAACCAGTCTAGTCTTGCCCTGATCCTGTTCCAAATTATTGAATGACCAGAATGCTTGTATTTATTTTACCGATAAACGGTGAGAATTCCAAGTTCTGTTCAGACGAAGGGTTACAACCCCGGTCCTTGTTTGGTTTACGGGTTGCAACCTGGTTATCTGAATAGTTCCATGGTTATCTCGTCGTATATCATCCAGAGGTATTTTATTTATTTCCAGTTTTTACCTTATTTATACTCTTGTGCTGATTGCTGGTTTTAGTTCCTAAGTGAAGTTTCCTTTGTGGCACTTGCTCTTTCTGGGGTCTGACCCAGCTGGTTTTGTGTGGCCAGATTTCGGAGCAGCTCCAGAGGATCTACCGACTTTCCAGCCAGATGGTGGCCACTAGACGGAACCCTGGCAACGAGTGGGTTTATTTTTGATCTTCCACTTTATTGTAAACATATTCTTTTGAGGCGTTTAGCCGACGAGCACCTATTTAGCTCGATTGTACTTACTTACTGTCTGCCTACAGGCTGTAACATGATTGAAATATCCTAGGGTTGATCATGTATGACTAAACTCTTGCTAGTCCTGACATTTTGTAATGACTAGCTTCATGATCAGCTGAATATGTAATGTTTGGGACGCCTTACTATTGTATATTTAATGATCATACATCTTGTAACTCTTACTTACTTGCTTGTGATTGAGACACTAGGCTTGTTCATGACCTTAAGAGACTGATGGATTGTAGTTAAACCCTCATATATCTAGACAGCCGTGACCGTATAGTGACGTGGATTCCATTTTATTATACGTAGCTGGCTATGTCTGCCCCCGCTCTCCAGTATTCTGGTTCTGGGGCGTGACATGGTTTAAGTGGTGGCCCATGCAGGTCTTGTAAATCAAGATATGTGAGGGTTTACCGAATAGATGTCTCAATCAGTATTCGTCCTTGATCTCTGCTCGTATCTTCTGAATCCCTGGATTCTTGTCCTAATCATATGCTTGTATCGTTGATCTGTCCTGGTCCTTCCTTATTGTTCCCTATGTCGTCTTCTTCAGCGACATTGTTCGTGGTCCTACCGACCAGCAAGGCGGAGCACCTCCCGCGGACCAGCAGCAACCTGGAGATCAAGCCCAGCATTCCGGAGTAGCCTCCAGAGTCGTGCCTTCTGGCGGAGAGCCACCAGTCCAGCCAGTTCAACCTGTAGAATATGATAACGGCACTTTGGTAGGACTCGTCAGGACCTTGATAGCTTCCCAAGACCGGTGTGGAGATACCTTGTACCAGGCAGTGACGGATGCTTTGACCCGGGGTGGTCATCAGGGTAACAGCGCGGCCAACAACTTCAAGCGCTTGAACCCTCCCTTCTTTGATGGTAGCGAAGATGCTATCACAGCAGATGCTTGGCTTCAGGACACTGAGGTGATTCTCGAAGCAGCCATGACTCCAGAGAACGAGAAGGTGGCCGTGGTACGCCTGCAGTTGTTAGATCTTGCCCGCAGCTGGTGGGCGGCACAGGCCGTTGGATTAGTAGTACCCATTGCTTGGGCGGTGTTTAGAGAGAGATTCCAGACCAAGTATTTTGATGCTGTAGCTCGGTACGATCTACAGACGAGGTTCACTAATCTGAAGCAAGGAGACAGGACGGTCGACGGATATGCGGTCGAGTTTTCCAGACTCAGTCGGTTTGCTCCCACTTTGGTGGCAACCGAGTATGATCGAGCCCAGCAATTCCAGCAGGAACTTCACCTGGAGATTTTGTTGTCAGTTGAGCAGTTTGAGCATTAGACTTTTGATGCAGTCTTGAGAGCAGCCCGGAGGCATGAGTATACCTCCTAGAGGATTGTGGATAGGGCCGGAGGTCGGAAGAGATCCCACAGCCAGATGAATCAGTCTTCAGCACCAGCCCCGGCAGCCAGGGCTTTGACTATTGGAGCTTCGAGGCGAGCGGCCTCAGTAACGTCGGTTCAGCATTCCACCCCGATGTACCCTCAGCAGCAGCAGCAGAAGCAGAAGTAGACTTCCGCAGTGGGATGTTCTCATTGTGGAAAGCCAGGCCATGTAGTGGCAGAGTGTCGCAGGGCCCAAAGATTATGTCTGGCTTGTGGAGCACCAGACCACAGGGTTGGATCCTGCCCGAATAGGGGTGGTTCATCATCGTCCAACCTTTCTAGCTCTTCGGTGAGAGGACCAGTTCCAGTCCAGCAGCAGCAGCAGTATCCATTACCGAGGCCCTTACCGCCTCAGTCCTAAGTATTCCAGCAGCAGAACCCCCAGCAGTATGCACAAGCCCAAGCCCAGAGTCAGAATAGGCAGCGAGGATTTCAGCAGAGGGGACCAGCACCCCGAGGGCATGGTCAGGCTATGGTGATGACCATAGAGGAAGGATTGGCACCAGGAGAGGTAGTGGCAGGTACAATTCTCGTCAACTTCTTTCCAGCTTCGGCTTTATTTGATTCTGGTGCATCGTATTCATTTATGTCTGCACGATTCGCGACACGGGTAGGATTGGAGCCCGAGTCATTATCAGTAAGGCTTAATATACTTACTGGTAACGGACTTGTGGGAGTAGATAGAGTGTTTTCCTCGTGTCGGATCGTAGTTAGCGGTAGAGAATTCCCCACTAGATTGATAGAGTTCCCGATGGCCGATTATGATGTGGTCCTAGGGATGGATTGATTGAGGAACCAGTATGCTAGGATAGACTGCCACATTGGCAGGATTGTTTTTAGCGTTCCAGGTGAGCCAGAGTTTTCCCTTTCTCGAGGCGAGGTTGAGACTTCTCCTCCAGTATTACGGATGGCAGTAGCAGCATTTCAGTTGCCCAGGATAGTCGAGGAGTTTCCAGATGTTTTCCCAGAAGAACTTCCAGGTATGCCTCCGGAGCGGGAGATCGAGTTCACTATAGACTTGATTCCCGGGACAGCCCCAGTGTCAGAGAGAGTCTACAGGATGGCGCCGTCAGAGTTGAAGATATTGTACAAGATGATTGAAGAACTCAGAACCAAGGGATTCATTCGTGCTAGTGGATCGCCTTGGGGAGCCCCGATGCTTCTTGTGAAAAAGAAGGATGGTACATCCAGGTTATGTGTTGATTATCGTACCTTGAACTCAGTGACAATCAAGAACAGATATCCTCTTCCGAGGATAGATGACTTGTTTGATCAACTCAAAGGGGCTTCAGTATTCTTGAAGATTAATTTGTGCTCAGGTTATCATCAGATCAGAGTCAGAGAGCAGGACATCCCGAAGACAGCTTTTAGATCGAGATATGGGCATTGGGAGTTCCTTGTTATGCCTTTTGGAGCAACCAATACGTCGGCAGTATTCATGGACCTCATGAATCGCATCTTCATGCCTTACTTGGATCAGTTTGTGATTGTGTTCTTGGATGACATCCTGGTCTACAGCAAGAGTGTGGCGGAGCATGAGTAGCATCTCCGTATAGTTCTTCAGATCCTCAGAGAGCACCAGTTATATGCCAAGTTCAGTAAATACGAGTTCTGGCTCGATCGTATTTCGTACTTGGGTCATATCATCACTCGAGGAGGAGTAGAAGTGGATCCCCAGAAGATTGTGGCTATTGAGTCATGGCCAGTGCCCAGCACAGTTGCAGAGGTTCGTAGTTTTCTTGGATTGGCCGGCTACTACCGGCGGTTTGTTTTGGATTTTGCGCAAATTTCAGCACCATTGACGCAATTGACCCGCAAGGATGCGCAGTTTGCTTGGACAGCAGAGTGTCAGAGTTCTTTTGAGCAGTTGAAGCGAGGCCTGATAACAGCTCCTATTTTCACGCTTCTAGATGGGACCGAAAGATTCTCAATGTACTGTGATGCTTCCGACAGAGGTTTAGGATGTGTTCTGATGCAGCATGGGAAGGTAATAGCTTATGCGTCATGACAACTTCATGATCATGAGAGGAATTACCCAACCCATGACTTGGAGCTGGCAGCGGTAGTGTTTGCACTTAAGTTGTGGAGGCACTACTTGTACGGAGACATGGTGGAGATTTTCACCGACCACAAGAGCCTGAAGTATGTGTTCACCCAGAAGGATCTTAACATGCGTCAGAGAAGGTGGCTGAAGCTTCTTGTGGATTATGATGTCAACCTGCAGTATCATCCTGGGAAGGCGAATGTTGTTGCGGATGTATTGAATAGGAGAACGAGAGTTTATTTTCTAACAGCGCAACCAGAGCTGTTAGCAGATCTTTAGAAGATGGGTATTGAAGTTGTTCTCCCTTCCAGTGTGGCCTTGATGGCCAGTATGCAAGTTCAGTCCACTATAGTCGAGAGGATCCGGATGGAGCAGTCGACAGATTCCAAGCTTCAGCGACTCAGAGCAGAGTGTGAGGCAGAACGAAGACCAGAGTTATGCATTTATGAGGATGGTACACTTCGACATGGTAAGCATCTTTGTGTACCCAGCGGAGATATCCGACAGGAGATCATGTCAGAAGCGCACAGTTCGCAGTATTCCATCCATCCTGGCAGTACGAAGATGTACCGTGATATCCGACAGCATTTCTGGTGGAATGGTATGAAGCGGAAGATAGCTCGGTTTGTCTCTCGGTGTTTGGTTTGCCAACAAGTTAAAACCGAACATCAGAGACCGGCTGGACTTCTTCAGCCCTTACCGATTCTAGAATAGAAGTGGGAGCATATGACCATAGATTTTGTGACCGGATTACCTAGATCCCCAGCTGGTCGAGACGCTATTTGGGTTATAGTTGATCGGCTCATGAAAGTGGCTTACTTTCTACCATTCAGAGTTGGTCAGTCGACGGCTCAGCTAGCAGAGATGTACCTAAGGCAGATTGTCAGATTGCACGGTGTGCCAGTCAGTATCACCTCGGACCGAGATTCAAGATTTATGTCGCACTTTTGGCGTAGCTTCTAAGAGAGTTTGGAAACTCATCTCCAGTTCAGTTCAGTATATCACCCGCAGACAGATGGCCAGTCGGAGCGCACGATCCAGACTCTTGAAGATATGTTGCGGTCCTGTACACTTGACTTCGGTGGTTCATGGGAAGATCACTTGCACCTGGTAGAATTCTCGTACAACAACAGTTTTCAGGCCAGTATCCAGATGGCACCGTTCGAGGCACTGTATGGTAGAAAGTGCAGATCCCCGCTAGCCTGGGATGATGTTGGAGAGAGACAGATGCTCGGTCCAGAAATGATTGCCCAGACAGTTGAAGTGGTCAGGCGAGTCAGAGATCATCTTCGAGTTGCCCAAGATCGCCAGCACCATTGGGCCGATTCTCATCGGTGCCCTCTTGAGTTTTCGGTCGGCGATCATGTATTCATGAGGATTTTGCCTAACCGTGGCGTCATTCGTTTCGGCGTACGGGGAAAGCTTAGTCCTAGGTATATAGGACCGTTTGACATTCTGGAGCGAGTAGGAGATGTATCTTATCGTCTCGCTCTTCTGCCGTCACTAAGTGAGGTGCATGACGTGTTCCATGTATCCCAATTACGACGGTATATCCCGGACCCGAGCCACATCCTGGATCATTCAGAATTGGTTGTTGGTACCAACCTTTCATATGAGGAGAGGCCCGTGTCTATATTGGACCAGAGAGAGAAGATCCTCAAGAACAAGACTATCAAGTTAGTCCGAGTTGCTTGGGGTCATCACTCTTTGGGGGAGTCAACGTGGGAGCGTGAGGATGATATCCGATCGCGGTATCCCGACTTGTTTGACTCGTGAGGTATAATGTCTTTCTTATGCCTCATACCTTTGATTCCTTGCTTGCATGATTGATTGATTGCCTAGTTAATGCTTGCTTGCGATTAGTGTAGCTTGTCATTGCCCCTCTAGCATCTTGATTAAATTCCGAGGACGGAATTCTTTTAAGGTGGATAGAGTTGTAATGCCTGTGGTTCGTATTACGTATTTCTGGAATACGTGTACGTATTTATTCTTGTATTGCATGATTTCTTTGCTTAATTTCCTCCCTGGGCTTGGTTTATTTTTGGTTTGGGTTGGCTTGGTTCGATTTGGGATTGCTCTTGGTTCATCATGAACCAAGGGGTGAACCCCCTACCTACCACCACCACTACCATTTATTAACCCTTCTCCTTTCTCTCTCTTCATTTATCATCTTCTCCACCATTACTTCCTTACCTACCAGAGAGAGGGAGAGAGAGGTCTAGGCAAGTGCAACTTGCTTCATGGAGGAACTCTAATTTTATTGCTTCATTCTCTTCCTTGCAGCATTTTAACTTACTTTAGAACTTGGCATTTTCACTTTCCATGGCTAGATTCTTCTAGATCTAAGTTTACTTTATTTTCAGATTTTTTGGGTTTTGATCTACTTAATCTTGTTATTTCTGAGTTTTGAGGGTTCTATGTTGTAGAGAATCTCGTTCTACCCCATTTTGACCTATGAAAGTTCGGATTTGGGCTCCAGATGATAGAGTTATGCAGCTTGGAAGCCATGGCTTATGGTGTACTTCTTCTCAGAAATTTGGAGAAGAAGTACAGTCCCGAGCTGCATGGTGTACTTGACCGCATGAACATTCATACGGCAAGTCAGTTCCAACCGGATGCACTATTTCCTTGACTTGACCGTGTGACAAGTTCATGTGGCAAGTATTCCCGGCCGCATGGGACCCAGTTAGTTCAGCCGCATAGGGCTGAGGACCTTATCCTGCCGCATCAGCTTATCTTGGCCGCATGAGTTGGACCCAGCCGCATGTGCACAGCCTTAGCCGCATGAACCAGACTCACTCGCTGGCCGCATGAGTCCTATATCCGCCAGCCGCATGAGATCCTGAACCTTATAAGCCGCATGAACTCCCCCCCGTCAGCCGCATAAGCAATCACCTTGACCCAGCCGCATGGGGCTCGACTTGGTTGAGTCGCATGGACTCATTTCCGCCAGCCGCAGGAGTACCCTTGCCCTCCTGGCCGCATGTGTCTTGCCCTTCTCTTGGCCGCGTGAGTTCGATTTATTCCAGCCGCATGAGAATCCCTCTCCTGCGAGCCGCATGGGTCCTTAGTTCCCCCGACCCGCATGAATCTCTCCCCAGCCGCATGAACCCGACTCCTTCCCCAGCCGCATGAGATCCATCCTGGCCGCATGTGCCTTAGCCGCATGGCTCTTCCATAGCCCTGTATATTGATATTTTATTAGATATTTAACGTCCATTTTATATCCTTATGCCTTTTGTCCTGAACTTGAAAATTATGAATTCATTTGATATATTTGGAATTGATAATTGAGCATGACGTGATAGCGACCCGTAGTGGTGCACTCCTGACATAATAACCTGACATGACCTGATAGTGGCCCATCGTGGCGCACTCCTGACTAGTACACTTGACATGATAACCTGACATGATTATCTCGAATAGCTGTTGCGACGGCTACCTGACATGACATGACCTGTATAATGACCTGGACACCGTAGGCGATTTTACTTGTACAAATAAACCAGTCCTGTCTTACATCAAGTCTAGGACAGGGACTCCTGAGTACCACGGTCAGGAGAACCTATTAAAATGGACTAAGGCTAATAACTAGATTAATACATTAGTCATAAAGAGATCTCCCAGCTACAGGCAATCCCGTTACCTGGGCACGCCTTGGGATCTGTAGCCTGCCGTCGAGTAGGGCACATTTTCAGCACACTGTCATGTGTTGCACCCTTCAAGCTACTTAAGAGTACATTCGTTTCCTGGACGATGTACCCACCTGAATTCAACTCTAAATCTTTTAACCCGGGTAACCTGGATGGTCTGTAGGGCTTGTGGCTGTGGAATAATCTCACTGCATCTTGTTAGTAATTAGGCTTGTGACAACCCTAGTTAGTTAAAGTATCAAGCCGTAATTCTTGCTTGGCCGTGAAGTGATTGGATGGAGTCTAACCAGTCTAGTCTTGCCCTGATCCTGTTCCAGATTATTGAATGACCAGAATACTTGTATTTATTTTACCGATAAACGGTGAGAATTCCAAGTTCTGTTCAGACGAAGGGTTACAACCCCGATCCTTGTTTGGTTTACGGGTTGTAACCTGGTTATCTGAATAGTTCCATGGTTATCTCGTCGTATATCATCCTGAGGTATTTTATTTATTTCCAGTTTTTACCTTATTTATACTCTTGTACTGATTGCTGCTTTTAGTTCCTAAGTGAAGCTTCTTTTGTGGCACTTGCTCTTTCTGGGGTCTGACCCAGCTGGTTTTGTGTGGCCAGATTTCGGAGCAGCTCCAGAGGATCTACCGACTTTCCAGCCAGATGGTGGCCACTAGACGGAACCCTGGCAACGAGTGGGTTTATTTTTGATCTCCCACTTTATTATAAACATATTCTTTTGAGGCGTTTAGCCGACGGGCACCTATTTAGCTCGATTGCACTTACTTACTATCTGCCTACAGGCTGTAACATGATTGACGGATCCTAGGGTTGATCATGTATGACTAAACTCTTGCTAGTCCTGACATTTTGTAATGACTAGCTTCATGATCAGCTGAATATGTAATGTTTGGGATGCCTTACTATTGTATATTTAATGATCATACATCTTGTAACTCTTACTTACTTGCTTGTGATTGAGACACTAGGCTTGTTCATGACCTTAAGAGACTGATGGATTGTAGTTAAACCCTCATATATCTAGACAGCCGTGACCGTATAGTGACGTGGATTCCATTTCATTATACGTAGCTAGCTATGTCTGCCCCCGCTCTCCAGTATTCTGGTTCTGGGGCGTGACAAGGTGTTCCACCAGTACTTAGACAAGTTCATGGTGGTGTTCATCAATGATATCCTGGTATATTCGAAGACTGAGGAGGAGCACGAGGAGCACTTGAGAGTGGTTCTGGAGACACTCAAAAGAGAGAGGCTGTATGGCAAGCTCTCGAAGTGTGAGTTCTTTCTGGACAGAGTTGACTTCTTGGGTCATATGGTGACTGGAGATGGTATCTCAGTGGACCCGAAGAAGATCACAGCAGTTGACGCTTGGTCGGCGCCGAGTTCAGTAGCAGAGATCAGGAGCTTCTTGGGACTGGCAGGATATTACAGGAGGTTCGTGCAGGATTTCTTCCGGATTACAGAGCCGTTGACTAGGCTGACCCGGAAGGATGCTGAGTTTGTTTGGTCAAAGGAGTGTGAGACAGCTTTTGATGAGTTAAAGAAGCGTCTTACGACAGCTCCGATTCTGACATTACCATTAGGTTCAGGAGGGTTCACTATCTATAGTGACGCTTCAGGGAAGGGGTTGGGTTGTGTCTTGCAGCAGCATAGGAAGGTGATTGTCTATGCTTTCAGGCAGTTACGTCCCCATGAGAAGAACTACCCTACCCATGACTTGGAGTTGGTAGCAGCAATTTTTGCTCTGAAGTTGTAGAAGCACTACTTGTATGGAGAGAGGGTGGAGATCTTCACAGATCATAAGAGCTTGAAGTATGTGTTTACACAGAAAGAGCTCAACATGAGGCAGCACAGGTGGCTAGAGCTGATGAAGGACTTCAACATCTTACTACAGTATCACCCAGAGAAGGCCAACGTGGTTGCCGATACCTTGAGTAGGTATCCGACAGCCATGTGTTTGACTATGGACCGTCACTTGCTTGCTGACTTGGAGAGCCTGGGATTGAGGTGATTGTGCCTAGAGTTCAGATATAGATGTGGGGCCTTCAGATTCAGTCAAACTTGATGGAGAGGATAAAGTCAACGTAGTTTGAGGATGTTTCTCTGCGGTGTATCCGAGAGCAGGTTCGAACAGGGCTAGTGGATGGTGAGTTTTCTCTTGCAGAGGATGGTGCTTTGAGGCACGGTTCCAGGCTATGTGTGCCTAGTGGAGAGCTCTGGGAGCAGGTCATGCAGGAGGCTCACAGATCTCAGTACTCTATACATCCTAGTGCCAACAAGATGTACAGGGATCTGAGAGAGCATGTCTGGTGGTATGGGATGAAGCGGGAGGTAGCTCGCTTCATAGCTAGATGCTTGGTCTGTCAGCAGGTCAAGGCAGAGAGGCAGAGGCCATGAGGTTTGTTGCATCCATTGCCCATTCTAGAGTGAAAGTAGGAGCATATCACGATAGATTTTATATCTGGATTGCCGCGTACACCAGGAGGTTAAGACGTGATTTGGGTCATCGTTGACAGGTTGACCAAATTGGCTCACTTTTTGCCATTCAAGGTGGGTACGTCTACGGAGAGGCTTGCAGAGATGTACAGGTGGCAAATAGTTAGGATTCATAGGGTTCCGGTCAGCATTGTCTCAGATCGGGATAGTCGCTTTACTTTCCATTTCTGGAGGAGTCTGCAGACTAGTTTGGGCACTCAGCTCAAGTTTAGTACTGCATATACCACCTCCAGACGGACGGACAGTCAGAGAGGACTATTCAGACGCTCGAGGACATGCTGCGGACGTGCGTCTTAGATTTTGGAGGTTCCTGGGAGGATCACCTACACTTGGTGGAGTTTGCTTACAACAACAGTTATCAGGACAGCATTGAAATAACACCTTTCGAGGCTCTGTACGGGCGTAGATATCGTACACCCTTATCTTGGGATGATGTTAGAGAGCGAGCTTTATTAGGACCTGAGATTGTTGTTGACGCAGCCGAGAAGGTGAAGCTCATCAGGGACAGACTTCGCGTGGCACAGGACAAACATCGGCACTGGGCCGATAGCCACCGGAGGTCGTTGGAGTTTGAGGTACAGATTAGAGATAGGATTAGAAGTAGGTTGTTATTGTTTTGTTTGTTTGATCATGTTTGATTATTTAGTAACTTGAGACCTTGTTTGTGTTTAGGTTGGAGACATAGTTTTTCTGCGGATATCTCCGACTCGTGGTACCATACGTTTTGGTGGAGGTGGGAAGCTTAGCCCGCGCTTCATCGGACCCTTCGTGATCAGCGGGAGGGTCGGTAACGTGGCTTACAGGCTAGACTTACCACCTGCACTAGTGGGTGTCCACAACGTATTCTATGTATCACAGTTGAGAGGGTACGTGGCTGACCCTAGCCATGTACTTGATCATTCGGAGATTAAGGTGGGACCTACTTTCAGTTATCCAGAGCAGCCAGTGGAGATTCTGGATCGCCGAGAGAAGGTGCTGAGAAACCAGGTGATAACCTTGGTTCGTATCGTATAGAGGCATCATTCTCCAGGAGAGTCTATCTGGGAGCGGGAGGATGAGATGCGCGAGCGATACCCATATCTGTTTGGACCCTGAGGTATGATTATCTATCCTTCTCATCAGTTTAGTTTCGCCTTTTAATTTTGAGGACAAAATTATTTTAAGGAGGATAGATTTGTCACTACCACGTTTTAGCTTGAGGGTATTTTGGTCATTTGGTAAATTTTTGAATTTTTAATTAATTTATTGAATTGGTGATTGCTATCTTTGACTTTGACTTATTGAGACTTAGTAGACTAGCCTAGAAGCTAACCCTAGCTATGGTGACCCTAGTCTAACTTAAGTTAACCTCTATTTAGTCATTAGAAACTAGTTTTAAATAGGACGATTAAGATTAAGTGAAATGATTTCATGACTTGTGATTAATCATTTCATGACTTGTGACTTAAGCCCATGGCCCTAACTAGAAGCCCTAACCCTAACCTAACCCTAAGTGGCCGGCCACATAAGAAAACCCCCCTATTTAATGTCTCCTCTCCTTGTTCTTGCCTCTTTTGTGCTCAACCAAGTTTTAGAAAGAAAGGTAAATTTCCACCTTCCAAAATTTCTAGTAAATCCATTTTAATTCTTTTTGACCCAAATCTTTTGCATATGATTCTAATCAACCTCTACTTGCTAATTTTGAGGAGCAATTTCAGTTTTAGAGTAATTGGGAGAATTTGGCTAGCAACGGAAATCGTTTGATTTGGGTTTTTTTTCTTGATCCTTGCAATCTATAGGTAAACCCCTATAATTCCATTTTTATTCTAATTTTATTACATGGTAGCCTAGATCTAGGTGTCCTCTAGCTGTAGTGAAGGATTGGTGTCGTTTGCATTAGGTTTCGTGTCCGTATCGGACACGTATCAATTTGCTAGGCTAGGTGTTTGTGAAAATGCCACAACCATCATTTTGTGCTAATTTTTGAAATGTTTTTGAATAAAATTCTAGATCTAGGGTTTGCTTATTAATTCGTGTCCTTGCTCACTGATTTTGGAGTCGTGTCGTGTCCACACAAGGATACGAATACGCTGTGGCTGAACCGTACGCACTGCCCTGCTACCCGGGATCTATTGCTCACTGTATAGGACAGAAGGATACGCCATTTTTTGGGGGAATATCAGGGCACTGATTGACATCAGTCTCCCAAAATTTAAGCTCAAGTGGTGCAGTATGCGAGGAGTTCTCCTCCCTGCAATGGTCGCACGAGCAGGCTGCACGTGCGCATTTTAGTCACTGACACGCGGTTGGACACGACTGGACACGTATTTAGGACACGGTGCAGGGTGTCAGTAGGGTAGCCCTACCCCTGGTGTACACGTGTCTACGGCCACGTGTCTCCATGTGGCCTGTGTCGTGTGCTGGACACTTGTACACGCGTGCACGACACAGTCTGTGCACAGTGTGTCTGTGCGTGTGTAGCTGCTTGGACACGCCGTATCCTGCTCTAGGGTGACACGAAAAGACTCTTGGGACACGGGCACAGGTGGGGGATTAATTACCAACCATTAATTCATGGTATTAACATGTTTTTAAGTTCTAATTTCAATTTCCTCCATATTTGACTGATACACAGTTCTAATAATTCGATTTCTGAGTTAAATTATATTCTAAACTGTTTGGTTAATGTTTTAATTGCCATGTTAATTCATTTACATGTGTATTAGATTACTGGAAGGTTGATTTCTGATTTTGTGTTTGAAGGTTTAATTTTGAGTGGGTTTGAACTGTAAATTCAGGCTGTCAGTTAACTGATATATGTGTTAACTGTCATCACTTGATAACCTGAGAATACTGATGTATGCACACTGTCATTGGAATTGTTTTTCTGAGATTTTGTATACAGGTTTCCTATTCACTGTTAGCTAACACCATACAGTTTTACCCTACTGTTTTCCTATTACACTTAACTGTCATCTTGCCATGTAATTCCTGAGTTTGACACCATCCTATATGCAATTTCCCTGTTTTACTGAGTTCAAGCATTTCACCACTATTGTAGGTTAGACTGTGCACTGTCAAGTACACACACGCATTATAATTTATGTTAACTGTTATATGAACTGGCATGTGAACTTGGAATTCCTAAGACACTTCACCTTGTTAGTTTATACACATCACTTTTTAACTGTCCTATTGACACTCACTCACTCACTCACCCTATTACAAACCCTTCACTATTAGCTAACTTACCTACTGTCATGTGCATACACACACTACTTGACACCTATGTACATGTACACATAGACACACATACACATGTATCCCTCTCCCTATCTCTCTATATGTGATATATAATAATGTGGCCTATATGTATATGTGTATGTTATTTATATAAATTAGGTATATATATATTTAATGTATGAAATATGTGAGAATAGACTATATGTGTGATATAGCCTATGGCCTATAGCCTATATACATGGCACATAGCCTATGGGGTGTATCCCTATGTGATACAGCCTGTGTATATGGCATAAATGCCCTATGATGTGTGTTGATAACTTGTGTGGCCTTGTATTGTGTGTGGATGCTAGGATAGACATGGCTAGGCCTAGTGAGACTTGTTTGGGTTAGGCTTGACCTAGTTGACCTAGTTTGACTAGTGTAGTTGACTAGAGTTGACCAAACGTTGACTTTAGCCTAGATTGACCCCGAACATCATGTAGATGCATGGTAGCAGTCTGTTATACTATTTTAGACATGTAGTGACTTGTACTGTTCTATAGGAGACAGACACCACTCTTCGGACAGTGTATTCTTTTCAGATATTCAGGATACCAAGCGAGTACATTCTCTGATCATTTTATATCTTTTTTAGGATTATATTTTCTGCTTTAGATTACTTTACTTGATGCTGACACATTGGTAACATGGATTAGTACTATATGGATCTTGTTGTGCAATGTTATCTCCTTAGCGAATACATCGGGTATTTCATGTTCGTGTACTTTATCATGAGCATCGTGTACTCCTTGTGTTCGTGTATTCATGTACAAATCGTGTGAAATCGTGTATACTCATGTGCTCACATGATCATCGTGTACAACTATACTTCGTGTGCAATAACATAACTTGACTGGATCCTTGTGTATTGATTGGGACGGGGGAGTAGAAGTGGTTATGTATTCAATCTTGTAGATTACTCGTGTACAATCTTGTAGATTACTCGTGTACAATATCGTACCGTTTACATAACCATCTTGTACTCTGAATCACTAGCACTGATAGTTCTCTTATATTTTGTAGCTATTTACTTACAGTCCTTCTTTTACATCATGTTGTTCTTTCAGTTTCATGTATCTTACTCTCTAGCATGTTTATATTTCCTAACCTGTTATGACTTATTGAGATATATTGTGCTCGCTCCTGTCCTGACTGGACCTGTTAAAAATATTACAGAGGACGAGGTCGAGGCTTTCTGTTTCACATATTATGGGACTACCCTAGAGGACTGTTGTGACCTGGACCAGCAGCAGGACCCCTTAGCAGTGGATGACACTCCCTTAGTCTAGGATGTCTTTCATTGTATTTATTCAGGATTACTGTATATGGGATTTTGAGATGTTATCTGGATTTGTGTTGTCTTAGACACTTAGAACTCTATCTGGTTGTATCTCTGTGGATTCATTTCTTTTCATATCTATCTATCTTTTATCGTATTCTACCTTAGATGTGATTGAGACTGTATTTTGCTATGTCACCTCCATTCGAAGTGTATATACTGTACATATACCTTATATATTGTTGGATGATTGACCTACGATAGCGTTCTACCGCTGACACTGCGACGTAGGCTGGACGTACCCACTTCTCGTGCCCTTACTCTAGGGTGTAGGTCGTGACATAGCCCCAGGTGCCCTGTTCTCTCCTAGGCTGATCGATTCTAGGTTCCCCCAGTATCGATCGAGAGACTACCACTTGTGCATAAGCCGTCTAGACCAATGCAAATGCTGCTATCAAATAAAACAATCATGCACCAATCAAGCAACTTGTAAACATTTTCATCTTCTTCGTTTTCATGTAATCGAGCCAGTAGCTCTACTCTTTTCTCTATACGGACAAGTCGTATCATCTCTTTTCGGACAACTCTTGTACAATAGCAATCTATCCATCATTTCATTCTTTTACAATAATTCAATATCAATAAGCATTAAAATATAATCGATAGCATGTGATAGATATATGAAAGCATCTCATCTTTCTTGTTATTAGCATGACAAGGTTCTCTTGATCAAGACAACATTTATTTCTTAGCAAGGCATCATATTGTCTATGTTTCTTGTATTGGCAAAGCAACATGTGAATTCTCTTAAAGCATACTCAATGATTTACCATCTTATTATTAAGAATAACATTCAATCAAAAACTCAGATTCTTATTAGCCGTAAGTGAATCAGCAAATGAGACTTCGTCCACTCACCCAGATCAATCGTCTTCTGTTGCAGAGCCAGCAATTCGATCTCTCCGTTTATCTAGTACCTTCGTGGAGCGGGGCACTTACTGCTCTGCAACAGAAGTAGAGGAGAGACAATAATCTCTACAAGTTACTGATTTTAAATGCTATAGATAATTTAATGGCAAAATTATAAAATAAGAAGGCCCATGCTAAGGACATCTGAAAGACTTTGGAAAAGCTGTCACCTCCGTTTTCCGTTATTCGTATTTCCAGTATACAGGTACGGAATCCTGACAAGTATTTTTACTTATCTTGCCTTGCTAGCTAATTTTGGTTTAATCTTGTTTAGGTTTATCATGGCATATCATGGTTTGACTTGGTTTATTTTGGTTTAGCTTGGTTTATTTCCATGGTTCATCATGTTAAACCCCCTTTTTTCTTTATAAACCCACCTACTTTTCTCTCTCCTCCTTTATTATCATTTACTCTTTCTTTCTTCTTCCTTTACTCTTCCAACAACCAAAGAATCCATAGGCAAGTGCAACTTGCTTCATGAGAGAACCCCATTTTTGTTGTTTCATTTCTTTCTCCACATGATTCTAAGACACTTTAGTTCTTTGCATTTTCCATTTTGTGGTTTATTTTTTGTAGATCTAGGTTTAATGCATTTTTGGTTTTCTTGGATTTTGATCTATCAAACTTGTTCGTTTTCAAAAACTAGTTGTTCTATGTTGTAGAGAATTTCGTTCTACCCCATTTTGACCTATGGAAGTCCAAATTTGGGCGTAAATTAAAGGTTCTATGGAGCATCGAAGTCATGGGTTCCATAGCCTTCTTCTCGGAAATTTTGGAGAAGAAGAACAGTGCTGGCGCATAACTATGCGACCACGATTTGTGTGGGCGCATGGGCGCTAGGCGAATAAACCCCCTGGGCGCATACATCCTCTTGGGCGCATGTGTCCCCGACCCCCATTCTCTTGGGCGCATGCCACTATGGGCGCATGCTGTCCGGAACACCCCATGCTTAAGTGCATGTTACCTTGACCATCCCCAGCTTGGGCGCATAACCCTGGCGTATGACCCTGTGTGGGCGCATAGCCCTTATTATGCGCCCACATAGTTAGTATAGGTGGCTTCTTACTTAGCTTCCCATGTACCCTGCCTCACTTATGTGGGCGCATAGACCACAGGAGCATGCATATGGGCGCATAGCTTAGGCGCATAGCCCTGGGCGCATGCACCCCCTTGGGCGCATGATGTCCCCAGGTTCCCTTTTCTTGATTTTGCACCCATTTTATATCCCTACGCCTTTTCGATATGAACTCGACATAAACACGATGTGAGCATGACATGTTAATGGAATGATAATTTTTGATTGTGGTCCGTTGTGGTGCACCCTAGACAAGCAATATTGATATGATATTCTGAACACGACAAGATAATGAAAACTACATGTTTAGTGGCCCGTCGTGGCGCACTCGTGACAAGCGACCTTGACATGATAAATGACATGATAGTGGCCCGTTGCGGTGCACTCTTGACAAATAAACATGACATAAAATCTTGATAAGTAACATATAACTCTCGTCTTGATACCGTAGATGATTTCTTGATTGTATCAGTACAAGCTACATGTCTCGTCATGCATCATGTCTAGGACATGAATTTCTGATTTCCACGGTCAGGGATTCGTACTGATTCTGACTAGGGTAATGACTAGATTAATCAAGTAGTCCATGAAGAGATTTCCCAGCTACAGGCAGTCCCGTTATCTGGACGCTCTAATTGGACTTGTAGCCTGCCGTCGAGTAGGGCACATTTCCAGTGCACCGTCGTATGTTGCACCCCAAGTCACCTAATCCAACTCTCTCAATTTGTGATCGGATAACCTGGATTAAGACTGCAGGGCTTGTGGCTGTTGGAACATCTAGATGCATCTTGTTAGTAACTAGGCTTGTGGCAGCCCTAGTTAGTTAAAGTATCAAGCCGTACTCATTGCTTGCTCATTGCTTGGCCGTGATTGGTGGATGGAGTCCTGTCTAGTCTTGTCTAGGCAAGTCTAGTACATTGTTATTTTAGCACGTTCATGTTATATTGTACTTTATCGATAATTGGTTAGAGACTAAGTTCTGTTCAAGGGAAGGGTTACAACCCTGGTCCTTGTTTGGTTTACGGGTTGTAACTTGGTTACTGGAATAGTCCTTTAGTTATCTTATCGTTTATCACCATGTTTCCTTTAATTCATGTCTTTCGTTATCATTATGTCTTTATGTGCTAATATGTTAGTTTTAGTTCTTAAGTGAAGCCTCCCTTGTGGCACTTGCTCTTCCTGGGGTCTGACCCAGCTGGTTTTGTATGGCCAGATTTCGGAGTAGCACCCGAGGATCTTCCAGCCTTCCAGCCAGATGGTGAACACTAGGCGTAACCCTGGCAACGAGTGGGTTTTATTTTGCTCTCCCACTCTATTGTAAATTATTCTTTTGAGGCGTTTAGCCGTCGAGCAAGTGTTAGCTCGTGTTAAATTTACATTCCTGTCTGCCAAGGGCTGTAACATGATTGACAAATTCTAGGGTTAATCATGTATAACTTAAACTCTTGCTAGTCTTTGCATTTTGTATGACTATCTTCATGATCATCTGAATATGAAATGTATAGGACGCCTTACTTTGTATGTCTGATGATCTACCATCTTGTTACACTTACTTGCTTGCTTGAGATTGAGACACTAGGCTTGTTATTGACCATAAGAGACTGTTGGCTTGTAGTAAAACTCTCATGTATCTAGACAGCCGTGACTGTATATCGAGGTTGGATTCACTTTAATATACGTAGCTGGCTGTGTCTGTCCCCCGCTCTCCAGTATTCTGGTTCTGGGGCGTGACAAAAGCACTGCAAGTCTGACGAGAATATGTCTAAAATTCATCTTGTCGACAAACTTTTCAAAATGTAATTTAAAAATGAAAAGACAATGCTCCCATAAGTCAAGGAACTACTAAAGTTACAACAAAAACATAAGGAAGAAGACTAGAAGAAAATGAAGTAGAATGGCTTCAGGAGCTCATGTATGATCTTTCTTTTCTTGGTGCACAGATATTGGCGGTACCTATCTTCTGTGACAACGAGACGGCTGCAGCGGTGGCATCAAATGACCTCTTCAATAGTAAAAAGAGGACTCTGCGACTTTAGCACAGAGCACTTAATGATTGCATCAAGACTAAGAGTTATTGTAGTGATTGATGTTTGGAGCCAGAATAATATGACAGATCTATTCACCAAAGGTCTCTAGTGCTAGCTAGTCGAGGACGCAACAAGAAAAATAGGCTTAAAGATATTTCGATATCGTGTCTTTGTAATTCTATCATAAAGTTTTATACTATTAGTTCAAATATAATCTCCTAGGCATATAGTTTTTGGTTCAAAGAATGGTCATTGACTGGGATATCAGGGACAACGGTTAGTCTTTTGGGATATTAATGGGATATTATCCCTCCACCGTGGTCTACTAGTTATTTGTATAGAATAAATCATGTGGGAGGTTGGTCATGGGCCTTAATCAGTACTCAGATATTTTGAATGTCCGACGTACTTTACAGGAAGCACGAGTAGCTCGGCACTACAAAGGGAATGTACTTCCCATGCAACAATGTTGTGACACAAAAGATCTTTTTTCCAAAACAAAGTATATCACTTCGGTCGAAGATATGTCTCATATCCCAGAAGAGAATGAGAAAACCGATATCCAACAACAAAGATAAATCTATATTTTATACTTACTCAAAAGGAATTTGTAATTGAAAGGAATTGATCAAGAATGACATTAGCAAACATAAGAATAAAAACTAAAAAGGGTGATAAAAATAATGATAACATTGAACCACAAATAATCCTTGATGTTGAAAAAGAAAATTTGATCAAAATGGAAAGATGGGATTAAAGCGAAACTAGATTCCCTCACAAAATATGAAGTGTTCGGTCCTATACAAAATCCAGAAAATAAACCTGGTAGGTTTAAATGAGTGTTTGTAAGAAAACAAAAAGAATTACATCCTAAGGTCTAGATTATGGTTAGTAGCTGAAGGATTCTCATTAAAAGCAAGAACAGTCTACAAAGAAACAAATTTTTCGGTCATGGTAACCTATACAATAAGATATACATGAAAATCCTCGAATGACTTAATTTACCAGAAACTAATTATAGAGAAACACACTACAAAATGAGCCTTATATGGAATAAACCAATCCAGATGAATGTGGTACAATAAGCTCAATGAATATCTGTCTAGGAAAGGATATAATAATATTCATAAACATCCGTGCGTATTATTTAAAAACTCCTGAATGAATTTGTCAAAGCAGTCGTCCATGTACGTTGCATAAACTTGGTAGGATATTTTAAAGAGATTAACGTGGTGGCCCATGCAGGTCAGAGCATACATTCACGGTTACATTAATGTACCAAGCAAGTCTGTGTTAAGATTAACTATGTTTAGGACCTCAATCCACCGCTAATATTGAAACTTTCTTTGAGTAGAATCGCCATTGAACTTTGTATTTGTACTCAACTATTTTCTTCTTGACATTTCTATAATTATTTTTCGCCATCCCTTATTTTGGGGAGATGAACATTTGTGCTTGGTGGATTCCTCCAAAAAAAGAAAGATCTTCACTAGATGAGGGAAGTTGTGCTTGATGGAATGCTTCAAAAGTGTAACTCTTTAATTTCTTTATAAATATTTAAAGTTGAATTATTAATTTAAATTGTTGAAAAAATAATAATATTATTTAGAGAATTCAGTTAATGATAAAATATTTATTTTTTAAATAACAACAAGAATACAATATTTTGGCACAATGGTAGCACATTCATTTTGGATCAAGAACTAACTCAACCACCCTAATTCTATCTCTTCCATTTCGTAACCCCAACCTCTTCCATTCCATAACCCCTAACCTCTTCCATTTCGTAACCCCCAACCTCTCCATTCTATAAGCCCATCCTCTTCCATTTCGTAACCCCCAACCCCTTTTATTTTGTAACCCCCAACCTCTTCCATTCTGTAATCCCCGATCCTTCCATTCCATAACCCCATTCATTCTTTCACATTCGTAACTTTCCTTTATTTCTCCATAAAAAGAGAAATATTAAGACAAAACTTAGGCATTACCATCTTCCTCCTTTGGAGCAACCCAGCGACTCGTGCTGGACTCGTCGACCCGACCTTTTTTGTGTGTTCGCGTCTGCTCGTGAGCACCCTTCGAGGAGATTTGGTACGAAGTCGTATCCAGCTTCGTATCTTTTGGTGTCGGGTTGGGTAGTGTTGTGTCCACTTATTGTTATATTTAGTTTCTTGCATGTGATATTTATTTGATAGTGTTTGCCATTAAAAATAAGATGAACAAGTTTTTGTATTGAACTTTTGTATCCAATTACAAATAGAACAGAGTACAATGTAGGATTTTGATGTAATCCTCGGTGTACATTTTTATTTTTATCTGGAAACTGTGTCGATGAAGCGAATGGTAATTCTTTAGCTCCATTGACGATCTGACAACGATCTCTGACTCTCTGGAAGTCTGGGTAGCTCTAGATGCTAGAGCGTTTTTTGAATGTTCAAAAAGTGGAAGCTCTGGGGTTTTTTTAACAGGTGGTGTCGAACTTCGGAGGGGGGGCTTGAATCAAGGAATGATCCTTCTATTTATAGGCAACAGAATGATCATCTTATGCACGCATATGTGATGCGCGCATGGAGTTATTTGTACGTAGGGATGCCACGTAGCTGATTTTGTTGGGCGCATAGACGATGCACCCGAGAATTGAAGCTGAATCTGTTTGAACTGCACTGCTGAGCTGCGGAGGAGCTGACATGTGGCAGTTATTGAGATTCGGTTATTACTGAGATCTTGGGTGGTTAGCACACATTCTTGAGCAGAATTGAGTCAATGACACATGGCGTGTGTCCATAGCTCAAAGATCTCGGATTTGGCAGATAGTGATCTATCAGGATGCGCCTAGGATCTGGCACATAAGAAGACTTGGTCCATGACTTTTAGGAGTTAAAAGAAACAAGTTTGGGCGCATGGCTGTCGATGCGCATGCAGAGCTTTAGGCACATAGTTATGGAGGCGCATACAGAGTTTTAGGCACATAGCTACGGAGGTGCATGCAGTATTTTGGGCGCATGGCTGCGGAGGCGCATGTGGGTAGTCAGTCGGCCACGTGGCGGAGCACAGCCGTAACTAAAAAATGGGTGATGATTGCGTCTCTTTTTCTTCTGCAAAAGCTGACTTCGAGGCGTCTGCTGCTGTCGTTTCAGTCACTCTACTATTAAATGCTTCGACATGTGGCGAGCTTAGGTAGGCACATATCCATGCGTCTCTGGATGCATCATTCTGTGTTCTATTAGACGCATCGACATGAGACGCATGGTGCTGCAGGGCGTATGGCGTATCTCTTTTGGTCAATCTTTGTTGAGTCTTTCGATGCATTAATGACGCTTTTGACTTAGCTGAATTCGAAGTGGCAGATTCATCACCATAAATGCAAGTTCAATGTACCGACTTCAGGAAAGTTGCCATTTGGTGCATGGGTTTAATTTGCCCTGGCCTATAAATAGCAGCGTGAAGAGAAATTTTGTTTATCATTTCACTTCTTATCCCAAATAGAGACGAATTCGACTGGTCCTCCTCCTTGGCGAGATGTTGTACTGTGTGTTGCAGATCTCCTCGTTCAAAGAAGCTTTGACGACGAATTCCTTCAGAAGACTGAGATGTGCCAAGTTTGCTGTAGACATAGCAGCTTATGTTCGAACTCCTTGTCGGCAGTGTTTTTCTACGAGATGGCATTGGGTGCTTGTTGCATCCAAAGATCAGGGTCGTCATGCCCCGACTTC